>VVAS01110530.1:0-11902 GCA_015103295.1 Ptychochromis oligacanthus | reverse complement strand
TCTATTCGTTGCTTATTTGTAGTTCAAGTTTTGCAGGCTTTGGTTGCATGCAAAAAACAGTCGGTGTGACGAACAAAAGATGGACTGCATTTGTGAAAATACAATCTCACAGCCGTCGGCTATCTTCTAATGACAACTTCAGTTTTTTACAAGCGCTTTTAAAAAATTTTCAGCGTTAGGTACCATTAACGAATATCTGCTAGCTTCAGTGAAAGCACTGAAATACCGGCTCTTCTCTCTAGAGGCTTTGTCAGCACGTTAGCCGATGGGCTCTCAAATGTAACTCCACTGACCTCTAAAGCCAGCTGTGGCAGAGGATAGCACAAATCTAGCTGACTGTCATGGGAAGGTCATTAATTTTGCAGGTATTTGGACAAAAATCAATTTTTAATCAATTTTTACAATTTATCCTCTGGGGACCAGGAATGTCTGATGCAAGAGTGACAGGATCATCAAGGTCATCAGGAAGATAGATCACCAGATGCTGTCATCCAGATGTTTCTTCTTGCTTCCTTTCCGTCTTGTTCTTTAGTTAACTCATGACACACACGCGCACGCGCGCGCGCGCACACACACACACACACACACACACACACACACACACACACACACACACACACACACACACCCTCTGTGGTATCATAGTTTCCAGGACAGGTTGATTGTTCAGTGTGTGATGAATAATGCCTGAAGCTCATGGTAACTGATCACTAAGTCGGAGTGCTGCTCTTAGCCAGATTGCTTCACTTTAACCAAAGCTGAGTGTGAGTGTGTGGGTGTGTGTGTGTGTGTGTGTGTGTGTGTGTGTTGGGTGACAGGTCATGTGGCTCAGGTAGCAGCTTCCTGCATGTGTCTTCTGTCTGCAGCCAGCAGACAGGCAGGTTTGTTTTGAGCTCAGAGGCACTTCAACAGCAGTACTGTCAACGAGATGCAGCAGAGAAAGTGATGTTTGTTACAAGTACTGCGAAAACATGGCTTTGTCTAAATTTAAGACAACATAACCTGCCAGAAATCAGATCTCTGGATCACTGGGGGAGTGCAAAGTGCAAAGTTGGAAAAGTTGGAAATGCTTTCTTGGGTACTCACAGTTTTCATATTGCCAGTCGGTCTACGCTACAACCCTCAGCCATAATCATGAGCTCTGAGTAGTGATCAAAAGTATGAGGTCACAGATACAAGCAGCAAAAAAATTTGTTTTCTCTGTAGGGTAGCTGGGTTTAGCCTTAGACACAAGGTGCTCCTTTCTGTTTCAAAGAGCCAGATGAGGCGGTTCAGATTAGGATGCCTCCTTGGTGCCTCCCTTTGGAATTTTTCTGTCCACACCCAACTAGGTGGAGACCCTGAAACTCATCGTAGAGATTATACATCTTGGAGCACCTCGGGATCCCCCCAGGAATAACTGGAAAACACTGATGGGAAAAAGAATGTCTGGGATACCCTGCTTGGCACCACGACCCAACTTCAGATACGTGAAGGAAAAAGGATGTATGGATGTCTGGGTTTCTAGGACAGGTGCAGCCATATTATTACAACTGCAACCCTGGGGTTGTTTAACAGTCTAAGAGCAAGTAAAAAACAAAGATAAAAAACCAGTGAGTAGGGGTGGGGAGGACAAGGAATGAAGTTACTTTTGAAAAAAATAGGACCCACAGTACAAACATCCTATCGGCTCTCCTTTGTTTATTACTGTTATTTACGCAAATGAATCCCCTGTTTGAGGGCTTAAACATGCTCACAAGCTCATGAAATTTTGCACTTGTCAAAAGTGGTAAAAAATTACGTGGGGGGTGTGGCTCTACAGTGCCACCTCTAAAATTTCAATCAAGTACCCCTGGCATATAGTTTAAGCTACGTGTATGAAATTTGGTACAAGCATATAAATAATGCAATTCAATTTTATTTCAATAACATCACAATACATACAAAAAAGGCTCCAGAGAAGTTCACATTTTGATTTTCAGACGCAATTTTGGTATCATTTTAGCAAACTTAAGAAACTCCTCATAGGGATATAATCGGATCAACTTCATATTTGGTCAGTTTTATCTAAAGACCTTGTCCATGCTAAAATTAGTTTTCATTGAAGAGTGTTTTTGTGACGCCATGGGAAATTTCGATCATTTCCAATATTATCTCACAGTCATGAAGCCACCTAGTGGCAACAGGAAATCGGAATTATGTGATAAACATCATCCGATATACATAAACATTTTCGTTGTGGGTTCTACACGTGATATACAGCAATATCATGGAGAATTACTTGGCATTCTCCAACACTACCTATTGGGCACAGGAATGTCCAACAGCCAGATTAAAATCCAGGACTTAAAACATCTACGACCAACAATGATCACCCCATTTTTCTGTAGAATCTACTGGTCAGTAGGCAGTAGCTTTGTACATGCTGATCTCTTATCTGGAACATAACATGCTCCAGAACAGGTTAGGTCTGGAGCATAAGTTACCATGGTGATGTAGCCAGGATTAAAGCTGAAGTAACCTCGTTAAGCCTGATCCTGCTTCATAGTACAGGCATTCAGTAACAACCCAACAGCCGTTGCCTTCACATTGTAACACACTGGCTTCCCCTTCAGCGTCATTATTCAATGTGCTGGGCACTCCGATAGAGTCCTTCAGCATCTGAGCAAAAGTTAACAACTAGCTTATTATTATTGTTACAGTCAACCAAAGAAATGTTGGAGAAGCTTGTTGCAGATTGAACAAATTTGCCTTTTAACATATGTTTAATGTTGTGAAGATTTTGACAAATCCAATGCCTAAACCTAACCAAACAGTTAAAGAATGAAAGTTAAAATGAAGTGTGAAAGAATGTGTTACTAGAGAAGACTAGAACTCTTGCCAGCTTGTTAAAGATCATGTGGTTCTACCATCTGCCATCCCGCCTTCATCCTAATGTAGCTTTTGTAGGTTTTTGTCAATTCTAAAAGAGAATCTCTGTATGTCAAACAAAGATGGAAAGGTTGTACACCTTGTACTAAAAATATTCCTGATGTCAGTGTGGGTGTGGGTGTTGTCAGCATGGTGTCCTCAGGGTTATGCTGGTCCAAACCAGCTTATGATAATTATCTGACCGTCCATTTCTGTCTCCGTCTATCTAAAAAGCATATTCACACATCTCATTCACACATATCGATGACAAGCCAGCAACACACAAACACACACACAGACACACACACAGGCACCCTGCAGGCTGGACGTCCCTCAGCTGGTGGCTTGTTACGTAATGGCTCAACTGGATCCAGCAGCTTTCCAGTTTCTGGTTGTGTAAGAGGAAACCGGGCCAGTGGGTCAATATCTGACACCAGGAAGCAAAAGTCTGACGTGTGTGTGCACATGCATTACTCAAGTTGTGTGGACGTAATTCTGGACGTAATACAGTCATGTTATGGAGATCCCCCTCCCAAATAATGAATCCCATTTATTACCTACATAAAGAAAATAATTATTTAGCTGTTCGGTAATTTTCTAAGGATGTTTTCAATCTGCTTTGTGCACATTTTGAAATGTTCAATTATTTTAAGGGGCTGAATTACGTAACTGCAATCAGTCTATTTTTATTTCTTATTTTTTCTTTAAACTGAAGCTTTTAATTACCTAAATTATGTATATTAATTAAACATCAATGATTGAATTTGTGTGTTTGTGTATATTGATCCTAGCTGGTGTTGTGGTGTGTTGTTTATAGTACTGATCCGTGTTCGGCTGTCACATGCCCAGTTTCACCGGCCCAAATCGCTGGATTCTGATTGGTTGTGCCCTTGACTCAAACACCAATAGTTCAATGCTGTTGACTGGTTAACATGGCAACATGGCTCGACAGGTCGACCACTGACCTTGCTGCTTTCCAACAGTCGATAGCAGATTGCTGACAGAAGTCGGTTTTATCAGTTTATTTATTTAACCTTGTTATACGTGGAAATACGTTTATCCTCGACTATGTTTAATTATATTTTTGGCCACTTGGTGGCAGTAATATCACCTTTAAAAGTTGTCATGGTTAACATGTCAGCAGACAGCCTCCTACATCCACATCCACCAGTCAGAGCAACATGTCTGTCTCACTCGAGTTATGTGTGTCCCCACAAGTTGAATCCAGAAACAATAATTTTTCTTTTAGCTCCGTTTTTGGTCTCTACTACCTTCTAAGATTAAATAGTTGATTGAGGTTTTATCTGTATAATATCAGAAATATGAAAAAAAAAGTCCAAGGTGGACATCTTATTCTATCAGTCCAAACCCAAAGACATTTAGTTTGCTGTCCTAACTGACAAACAAAAGTCTCAATCTTTAAATTTCAGCTACTGAAATGATAAAGTGTCTGGCTTCTTTCGGTTAAGAAATGACTGAAATGATGCAACTGCAAATTAACTTTCTGCAGGTCGACTGCAGCTCTAATGGGTTTATCAACTTGTTAACTGAAACAGGAGACAGAAGAACTGAGACTAAACAATGAAGGATATGGCTTGAAGAGCATTTGAAATAACATGAATTCATCTCAAAGGACAAACAAGATTCAGATTCCCATTGGTGGAACACATCTGGGAAAGAGCCACTGTCTCCATGAAACCTGTTTTACTCCCAGATGAAGGCTTGTACACATTGTTTTTTTTTTAGGTTAAACATGACCATGCCACGAGCAGACAAGTCCTCCAGCCAAAGATCTAATCTGTCATTTCTTCCCACTGCATGAAGCTACCCATGAAAGAGCTCCTGAAACAACATACAGGAGTGTTTATGGTTAAAAACTTGATGCATAAAGGTCAGCGGGTGGTTACAGCACAAATAAATATGATTCCTGAAAGACGTGAGTGGGGTTCGAGTCTCATCTGGGACCATTTTTCATTCATTTGGTTGACCATCCAAACTATTTGTTGAGATTTAAGAAAAGATCTTGATTTGGGTCAAAAAAGACTACAATACTACATTAAATACATGTTAAAAAGCTGAATTTACCAATTTGACGAGTTCTGCCCAAGTGGAAAGTGATAATGCAACCACACATTTTACACGCACTTCCTAACACAGCCACTAGAGGTCGCTTAATTTTAAAAGCATAACTGTAG
The DNA here is from genome assembly GCA_015103295.1 of Ptychochromis oligacanthus. Lineage (NCBI taxonomy): Eukaryota > Metazoa > Chordata > Actinopteri > Cichliformes > Cichlidae > Ptychochromis > Ptychochromis oligacanthus. The sequence goes on along the minus strand of VVAS01110530.1, from coordinate 6,818 downwards.
GGATTAATAAGCTCCTTATACAAATGACTCCAGGCCTCTTTCAATACCAAGGGCACCATTTTCAGACTCTACATGGGAGTTTGAATTTGACAAGTCCAACTTGGGAGTCTAATCACTCAAAGATGAGAGGACATTCACTGAAATTACTCTGACTTTCAGCTTTGTAGAGAGTCAAAATATCTTAATAATTCACACAAAACAGAACAACCAAATCCTTGACTATATTTTGTTGGATTTTGTTTGCTAAATGAAGTATTATTAGACACTGTACTGGAGTGTAACTTGTTTAAAGTGTAATAATGTTGAACTGTGGAGCTAAATGTGTGAGGGGTGACAGCACTGAACTTATTTAAGCTCTACAACTTTTAAGTTTTGAGTATCCGATAACTTTTAATAACCAACTTTGAGAGACGTCCAACTGCTTTTTAAGGATTGACAATAGATTCTCGATCAGATTAAGATCTTGGGAGTTTCCTGGTCATGGATCTAAAATGTTAATTTGATGATCTCCGAGCCACTGAGTTATCATGTTGATACTCCATCATGCTGGAAAATGCACAGATTGTCTCCTAATTGCTCCTGGATTGTTTGGAAGAAGTTGATCTTTGAGGATGGTTTTAGTATGGTCAGTCTTTAAAAAGCAGAAGCCCACACATTGTGAAACACAAAATTTCCTTTTGGCCATGACTGTAGAGAGCAATATTACTGTAAATTATAATTTAGTGGGTCTAAGGACTGGAAACTCTGTACTTTGTGCCTGAAATTCAGAATGTCCCTAAACCAAAACAAAGAGATTACATTAAGCATTTAACCTGCATAAATAAAGTATAAAACAGGCTGGAGACCATAAATCTGGAGTCATGCTGAGTTAATCTAATCTGACAGGTGTCTGCACAGTTCCAGCAGGACAATCAAACTGGAATAAAGCCTTGCTGGTGTGAGTGGGAAAACCCCTCTAAGAAACCGCTAAATCTCACAAGAGTGTGTATGATGATGATGACGATGATGATAATGATGATGATGATGATGATGATGATGATGCATGCGAGGCGCATACATGTGAGAGAGAGAACGTTTGCGTGTGTGTCCGTGCATCTGTTGTGGATGTGTTTATGATTGGTGACAGCGTGAGCCATCTGTGAGTGGGAGTGTGTGTTTCAATTTCCGAACCACCTGATCCCGCCAAATTCACCTCGTTTAACTCGTTAAACGGATCGTACCAATTAGCCCGGGGATTGGGCCAACCCTCCACAACCACACACACACTCACAAACACACACACAGTCTGTGAAAGGGGAAAGTCAAAGGCACAGCTGAGCCACCGGTCGAGTACATGGACGACAGAAAGAATTTATTATTTATTTCCATATATTTTTGATTTGAACTGAGACTAATTTGACCCGTTTTCAAAGTCCAGGTAAAATCTTTCTTGCTGTTACTGCGTCAACTTTAGTTTCATTTCATTTCACTTCAAAGAGCTGCACAGATAAAGCTGCATGAATCTCTACTCTATTAGCTGTCTGCTTTATTAAGCTGGTGATGGTGGTTTAAATCTATTATGCAGTTTCTGTGCAGGTGAACAAGGCAGAACATCACTTCTTCAAATTGCAGCCATTCTTTGTATTGTCTCTTTTCCATTTTCACACCCGTTTTTTAAAGTTTGAATTATATTTGATTTTATTTTGTATTTCATCTATTCTCTGTACTTTCAATAGCTCAGTTTTCTCATGTAACACACCTTGTATCTATTTTTTTAGTGCATTACAAATATCTAATCTAATAATGTATTAATAAGTACTATTATCTTACAATGGTTTAACTGGATGCAAATTTATCTTTGATGGAGAGCGTCATCTGATCAGGGCTTTCTGAATTTATTATTCATCTGGTGCTAATAAACCTTCTCATTATCTCAGTTCTGCCCACATTATGATTGGATCTCTGGATGCAAATTAGCTCAATGAAGCTGGGGAATGTCCAGCTCAAGAAAAGTGAGACTGCAGAGAGGAGCTAAACTTCCCCTTTGTAGATAAAAGGCTTGCCTGTAGTGGTTTGGTCAGGGAGCCCAAGCAAAGTCCTTCTAGAAGCAAGTCAGCAGCCATCCTTGTAACCCCTCCAGACAGTAAATTTGGAAGCCACCAGGGTCAGTCAATATACAGTCAGTCAAATCTGAAATCCACTGTTTAATGAAGCCATGCAAAATTGTACCTTCATACAATAAATATTTTCAGGGTTACAGTCTCATTTTTTCATTTGTGTTTATTATTTATTCCACCATTTTTGAGCCAGGTACAGGAGGCATCCACATGAAATTTTCAGGGCTGATTAAACTAATTTACACTCTGTTAAAAAACAGCAACCACATCAATTTTACTCCCACTCCAAGTGTCACAATCTAAAGACAAAATCTTTTAGCATCAATATCATGGGATATAATAGTAAACCTGCACCAATTTAATGTCTGCGACAAAGAGGAACGGAAACAAGCATTGCTACCATGGCTTTGGCTCAGGAGGTAGATCCCTGGTTACTCCAGTCTGCATGCTAAAGTATCCTTAAGCAAGACACTGAACCTCGAGTCGCCTCCGAGGTGTTCATCAGCGTCAATGTGTGTGAATTTTAGAGTAAATAAAAGTACTTAGGTATTTAATGTGTGTGTGAATGAGACATGTAGTATGAAGTGTTTTGAGTGCTCAAATAGAGTAGAAAAGCACTATTTAATAATATTTTCTGATAATTCACTGGAGAATACTTCAAAAAGTGCATTTTGGGTAAAATTTCAGGGGTCATATCACGATGTGGGATAGATGGCTGACAGTATAAAAAATGGATGTGGCCACCGTGACGTCAACCCTTTTTTTTAACTCTGTATTTTTTTACTTCAATGTTAGTGCCTTGTCCGCCACCATGTGAGTTTTTTGGAGCCAGAAGCTACCTTATATGGATGAAAAGGTAGAGTGGTAAGTTATCAGGCTGGTTAGCAAGCTGCATTCATGAACTGTGCAGAATGGGCATTTTACAATGAGAGTCTGTGAGCCTGGGATAGGGTTACCGGGGCCCCACCATGGAGCCAGGCCTGGGGAAGGAGCTTGAGGGAGAGCGCCTGGTGGCCAGGCCTTAGCCCATGGGGCCTGGCCGGGGCGCAGCCCGAAGAGGAGACATGGGCCCGCCCTCCTGTAGGCCCACCACCCGCAGGAAGCGCCGTAGGGGTCGGGTGCAATGTGTGTCGGGCGGCAGTCAAGGGTAGAGGCCCTGGCGGTCTAATCCCCAGCTACCGAGGCTGGCTACTGGGACATGGAACGTCCCCTTTCTGGTAGGGAAGGAGCCACCTGGTGGTGATCACCACCTGGTGGTGAATTGGATCAGGTGGAGAGGGAAGATGCTGGACAGGCCTGGCGTGTCTAAACGTCTAATGAGGGTGTGCTGGGAACGTCTGGCAGAGGCCCCAGTCCTTCAACTCCCACCTCTGGCAGAACTTTGACAGCATTCCGAGGGAGGCTGGGGACATTGAGTCCGAATGGACCATGTTCCTCACCTCCATTGGCTACTGCACGGAGCTGTGGCTGCAAGGTGGTTGGTGCCTATCGTGGTGGTAACCCCCAAACCAGATGGTGGACACCGGAGGTGAAGGGAACCATCAAGTTGAAGAAGGAATCCTATCAGGCTTGGTTAGCCTGTGGGACTCCAGAGGCAGCTGACAGGTACCAGCAGGCCAAGTGGAGTATGGCTCTGGCAGTAGCTGAAGCAAAAACTTGGGTGTGCGAGGAGTTAGGTGAGGCCATGGAAGAAGACTTTCGGTCTGCTTAGAAGCGATTCTGGCAAACTGTCAGACGACTCAGAAGGGGAAAGCTGTGTTCTACTCACATGGTGTATAGTGCAGGTGGGGTGCTGCTGACTTCAACTGAGGATATGGTCGAGCGGTGGAAGGAATACGTCGAGGATATCCTTAATCCCACTGACACGTCTTTCGTATAGGAAGCAAGGTCTGGGGACAAGGGGGACAACTCGCCTATCACTGGGGGTGAGGTCACTGAGGTAGTTAAACAACTCCTTGGTGGCAGGGTCCCTGGGGTGGATGAGATTTGCCTTGAGTTCCTTAAGGCCCTGGATGCTGTAGGGCTGTCTTGGCTGACATGCCTATTCAACGTCGCGTGGAGATCTGGGGTGGTGCCTCTAGATTGGCAGACTGGGGTGGTGGTTCCCATCTTCAAGAAGAGGGACTGGAGGGTGTACTCCAACTATAGGGGGATCACACTACTCAGCCTCCCTGGGAAGGTCTATGAAAGGTCTCCTTTTTACCTACTGCACAATTTAAAACCAGCTCAGAGTTGGCTGTGATTCATTCAGTGTCAGAATAATTTTCTAATACATATTACACTTATTTACATTTTTACTACTGTAACAGGTTTAAAAAAATTAAAAATGAATGTGCTGCACTCAAAAACATACTAAAGTAAAGGCAGCCTAATGCATGTTTTGACCCCATTCATGGGTTTATATGCATCATAAATATATTAATGAAATAATATTATTTATTTTACTCATGCATAGCTCACATATATGCCTTTCAGTGTTGTGAATGTCAAGTAGCTAGTAGTGGAGTGGAAAATAGTAGCAGAATAAAAATATTTCTAAAATGTAGAATAAAAAGGATATACTAAAGTAAAGCAGCTAGACATTTTATAGTACTTGAACAAAAGGGAGAGGGAAAAGAAGCCTAAAGACAGGTAGATGCATCACTTTGAATTCAGTTATCAGATTTAGTTTGGATGTGATTATTTGTCCAGAATTAAAGCGAGCAGCTTGCTCAGATCTACAAAGCGTCCTGTAGTCCATCACAGTCACTGTCGCTGACTCGCAGACTGAATACAGCTCAGGCTTGTTTTGCACTTGCTGAATAATTTCATGATTAAAGACCTTGCATATAGGACCACTCAGCTCTGAGTGAAGTTCAACTCGGGTGTTTGAGGAGAGCCCAAGTAGCAGCTGCTGTCCTGGAAACAGCCGAGCATCAACACCACACACACACACACACCTGAAAATCCACAGAGCAAGGGGGTGGTGGTGGTGATGAATGAGCGGTAACACGATCTGTTTTTGGTGCTTCTCCTTGTCACAACACACCCCCATGAGCAAAGCCCCCTGGGAAAAACTGTTTGCAACGTGAGAGGTAAAGAATGAGAGAGAGAGCCACTAAACCATTGGAAGGGTAAGAGAGAGCATGAAGAGGAGAATAACAGAGCAGGAGAGACAGCGAGACATGAGGAGAAGAAGATATTATCTATGAGCCTGTATGGCTGTAATAGTGTTTTAAATTATGTTTGAACACATGAAGGAGAAACTAAGTTAGTTCCCTGTGTAAAATGTACAAATACAGAAGCAGAAGGCTGCAAGATGTGGCTGTAACTATATGAGCATCCCTGCCCTTAAACATCAAAGCTGGACCCACAGACTGCAGTATAAAGACATGCTGGATTCACTTTTCTACAATGGGAGGAAGAGCGGTCTATCATTATCCACAATCTGTGGGTTTTTTTTGTCTTTGGAATGAGAGCAGTCAGTTTGCAGTCAGGTTCAACACCTTAAAGAAAGAACTAAAAACAGAAATATTGAAGCTGTATAGTACCCGTAACCTGAAGCGATCAGAACATGTGATTTTAGACTTTTGAAAATAGTTCTCCCCAAATAACACAGACTTAGGGCTAAGGTTACATCTCATCAGCAATACTGACTTAGACCTGACACACTTTACATAAAAACTTCCTTCAAATTAGTGCATTTAACTTAATTCATACATTTTCTTTCACATTTTCTTTCTTATATTGAGTTATCTGCACATTTTCCCCAGGTACTGAGGAGTACAATACTTGTTTCACTTAATTTTTCTAAGCAACAACTCTTCTGCAAAGCGAAGTGCAAAGACTCATGGGACTGTTAATGCTTAACTGTTCTTTTTTCAGTTATGGGTTGTTTAGACTTCTTGTGGATGTGTGATGTGGTTTTTGTGTGTAAAGGTTTAGCTGTTAACAGACTGCAATGTTCAGAATTGTTGTTCAAATGTTAATAAAACAGTGTTCCTGTAACTGTGCGGTGTATGGGGTATGGGAAAGAGACAAAAACCTGTATTTATTAACACAAAATGTAAATAATGTGGACAGGTACTCACAGCTTTCTGGAAAGAAATCTAGATCATTCATAGTGACATTTTCCAGGTTTATTCATTTTATTATTTGGTAAACTAAAATGCATTTAACTTGATATTAAGTGAAGCTCTTTTACTGGAACTTAACTACTACTACAAATGCAACCTAAAATAACTCAAAATATATTAATTAGTATAACTAGCCCCTCTTAAGTTGACATTTAAAACCAACTTATCATATTTTACCATGCGCAGCTGTGGATTTGAATGTCCACATACATTTGGCTATATAGCATCACAAGCTGGCTAATATGAAAGCAACAAAGAGGGGAGGGAAGGCAGGCTGTGATGCCAATTATTAGTTTATTTACTAAAGTAAAGACATGAGCAAATATCGGCTGAGTGAAATATGCAGTATATGTGGTTTGACTGTCAGAAGAACATGAGATAAAACAAACCAAATGCAGAGGAGTGGAGAATGATCAGAACAGACCAGGCCTACGTAAGCTCTGCACAGGCATTCCTAAATCAGCCTAACCACATTCTCTGCCTTCAGACTCCTGCAGGAGAAAAACCTGGAGGGGGTGGAGCTGTAAAAATAGCATGCATAAATTACAGGATCGTCACTATCTTTACACATATAAACATTTTAAGGTAATTTATTTTAAACAGATTT
>VVAS01110519.1:0-12926 GCA_015103295.1 Ptychochromis oligacanthus | reverse complement strand
CTCATTTCTTTGTGTGCATAGTGTAGTCTCTTTTCTGTTGTTCTTGACAGAGCTCTCTTGTGTAAATGTCTGTGTGTGTGTGTGTGTGTGTGTGTGTGTGTGTGTGTGTGTGTGTGTGTGTGTGTGTGTAGAATTCCCTGGCTGCAAAGTAGATTTCTGCTGCAACTATAGAGTACATAATCAACTGTTTGTCTTTTGGCTTTAGAGTACGTCTTGTCTTGTCTATCAGTAGTCCACAGAGAAAAACTGAGGGGAGAAAAGAGAAACAAGAGTGACAGGAATGTGTATAACATTGTGTGTGAGAATTTCTGTGCATTTCTGGAAATCTGCAAGTATTTTTTTTTTCTCAGTCCTTTTCAAAGGCATCTCTCTGACACATAAAGACTTTTATTCTAAATCTCTGGCACAAGCCCAGAGCCAGCAGATTTTGAGCCTAATTGGCCTAAACAACAGCGAGGGGTATCTTGTCTTTGCAAATGACTTTAGTTTTTCATAAAGAACGTGCAAGCAGAATTTGTCTGCTTTGTTTAAAACATCCCCCAAAAGCAACTGAGTCTGAAAACTAGCAGAAAAGACGCATACTGCACAAGCCAACAAAAATTAACTGTTATTATAAAATTACAGACAGAACAAGACCAGATGGCATTTTAAAATACCAAGTCACCATTACTTTGTTACGTTTTATTAAATCATTGTTGTCAGTAACCCACGCATTTTTCAGTTTCCTTTTCTGAGTGCAAAGCTAGTTGTTGGTTAAACCAATCAAACCTCCTCTGCATTTCTGTTCTTCTCTAGATCAGCGCAGCTTCTGTTAAGTCTGCACCATCAAACAGACGCACCCAGGAAGCCCTATTGTGTTTTTGGTGTCTGCTACTGAGATACAGTACCCAACAAATCTCAAAACACACCCAGCAGATTCCATCCATAATTGGTACACTCAACAGTGAGGGGTGGCTCTGCTTCACGAACATTTCGCGAATAGCCTGTGGGCCACTTTTAAATCCATTTCGTGATTGAGAACATTCCAACACACAAAATGTTTTTCACTCCATTTCTCGCGAGCGAGAGATAGCGGAGCTGATGTAGTACTGTGGTGCCTACTGTGTACATACATCGTTAGAAATTCATGAGCTGCACAATATCTAACTTAATTTATATGCGGATATCACCAGAGAGTTACTTGATGAATTATACATCGCAGATGCAACCCACAGAAGACAGATGAGTGAAATTAATGTGCACTTGCATTTCCAGAGCCCGGCCAGAGCTGGGATCTGCACAGTACAGGAGACATCAGAGAGAATAAAGAAGTAACATCAAATGCTTTTTATAGAGCAATTTGATGCCAAATGAGTAACAATAACATTCACTTTGCTATGGTATTTAATATCAGAATTCTTCTCTACTAAATGCTATAGATTTTGAAGAAAATAAAAACAAGATTTCAGAGTGAATTTGAGTACAGTCTACTGGAGAAAGCACAAGCCTTCAATCGGCTTAAGTGTCCCTGAGTTATGAATGTTATTCTCCTGTTTTTCCTAAGAAAATTTTAGCTGATCCCACTGGAAACTATTGAAAATATTAATAGTTTTAGTATTAATATAGTATATTAGTAGTTCACCCCTCAACTTATAACTCATAGCCTCAACTGATGTAATTACTAGTAGGGTATGAATTACTAAATTTACTAATTCATACCCTCTAATTAATTTTTTTTGTTCCTCTAAATCTATAACTGCTATCCTCAGATTAACACGGTTAAATTACCCTTATCTCCTTAAACATTTAGCTATGAACTGCTTCTATTTATTTTCATCTTGGACTGAGCTACATGAACATACTTTGGTTGTTAACACAACATTTGGAACCGTTCAGAGAAGCCGTGTTCCTCATCCTTTGGAAGACAGAGGGGGCAAATTAAGACATCTTAAATCAGTAATTCAGAAGAATGACTTATAATTTGGGACATTGTTTTCAGCACTTTGCATGTTTTCCATGCACCGATACTTTGCATGCTTTGCAGAAAATGTTTGGGGTTAAATAAGGATTATTTTCCTATTATCCAGTTTGTAAAACTGCAAAGCACCTCCAGCATCTGCTTGCTTGCTTAAGGATCTGAACAGGAAGCACTCCTCTACCTGATGTCTTTGATATAGAGTGTAACTTATGGAACACAACCAGCAGCACAAGAAAACACGCACCTCCATCTTCATCATCGTGGCCCTTTGCAGGCAATGAGAGATTTGCTTGATTTTAATCGAAAAACGCTCAATCCGACAAAGTCGGGTCTGTATACTGTTAATTTAAAAAGGAACATTTTGTTGTCAGGCATTCTGTATAACAAAGGATGCCCCAGGAGGAACTGGGCATAAATAAAAATGCTGAATATCAGGATAGAGCACATGCAGCTTTCACTGACAAGAGCTTTACTTGGAACAAGTACAATGTGTAGCTAGACAGAAAACCTGCCTTTGTTACCTCTGGGACTGTGAAATGAAATCGAATAATGTGGACAGCAGGAGCTGGGGCTCGACTGTGGATGTAGCTCTCCAGTGTCAACACACATCAATAAACAACCTAATAAAACGCCCCACGGTCAAAACATTATTTCAGCTGCTGTTCTACTCTTAGACCTGCTCACAGCTAAATCCTCCATCTTCCTTACAAATCGCGCTGCGTGGTCTGCATTGTGCAGGTGGCTGCTGATGATGATGTCACCTACCTTTTTTTTTTTTTTCAAAAGTAGCTCTAACCTTCTTTCTTCTTAATGTCAACCTCCTCCTTTCACCAGCCTTCTGTCTCCATAACTCTTTTTTTCTCTCTCCATTGATCCAAGGGGACACAAATCCACACACATATAAGCCCTGCACACCATGGCAATAAACTGAGGAGTCTCAATCCATAAAAGTGCCATATTTTTCTGATTCCTATCTCTTCAGGTTTCTGTCTTTCCTGTCATTTCCATCACATCCCTTTCTACAGATATAAGAAAGAGTTTGACTGACAGGTGGAAGTAGCCACAGCAATACACAGCCGATAAGGATCAGTATGTGCTGCTGATGGGCTGTCTGCTGATCCCACCACAGGCATCAGGTATGGTATTCATACCACTTGGCTGCCCTCAAGCTTTTAAGATGGAAACACCACTGTGTGTGTGTGTGTGTGTAACTCTAGGGGATCAGGAAAATCTATATGAGTTTTGGAAAGAACAGTATATACTTTATGATACAGTTATATATGATATGTTACAGCTACAGCTGTTTGACAGTTGTTGGACATCTGTGAAATAAACAAAAGTACAATGGAATTAATATATTATAAACAAACAAAAAGAAACAAAAACAATCCTAAAAGACAAAACTGAATATTAAAAGCACAGTTCCTGTATACAAATATTCTTTGAAGTCAAAACTGTTATGGCTTGGGAAGACAGTGACAGCAAACCCATCAAAACAGACTATGTTGCTGCACCTTGGTGGCACCCCATTATAAACCCACCCAGGGATAAGTAAATCTAGATGTGGTCCTCTACAGCCCTTCTGTGGCTGCCACTTGAGGCATCCAATTCTCCACCAGGAGGTAAAGTACTTTTGAAATACTTCTGGACTGTGATTGTAATTGGTCTCATTTTAAAAATTCATGATTATCACCCAAATGTGTACATTTCATCTCATTCGCTTGTCACAATTGATGTGTGCTTTTTAAATTGCTGCAATAAAAAAAGTAGTCACATGGAGTAGAAACCAAGATAAAACAAAAGGACACAAATTGTACAGAATATGCAAGAAAAAACAAACAAACAAACAAACAAACAAAAAATGGCATGGCTCATGCGTTACAACAATCACAAATATTCATAATGATTATTAAAAAATGACAAAGGGCAGGCAAGAAAATTAATTAATTTTATGATTATGATGATGATTATGATTATGATTATTATTATTATTAGTAGTAGTAGTAGTAGTAGTATTATTATGCATTTTATTAAATGCATAATAAAGAGATTATAATAAGAAAACCATGTTTTGTTTTGTTTTTGTTTTTTTATTAAATACATAAAGGCCTATAAGAACAGTTATTTGCAATAGGTAAGTCCCACTTATTAAAATATGGGAAGTTGTTACAATGCTCCACAGCTGTGTATTTTACAGCTTAATAAAAAAAAGTTCAGTTACTTATCATTATTGCTTCACTAACCTATAGCTGCAAGACTCAGAAAACAGCATTTTAATGTTGGTATTTGACAGGGGCCTGCCAGGAAAAATGACTACCTACAGAAATAGATGTGCAAACTGACTGTGAAGAAAGTTCCTGTAACTACTGTAAATATGCCCCATTGACAAAAAGAAGCAACAAGAAACTCACTGTTTTGAGAGAACTTACTTACCTAGCCTCATATGCCCTGAGCCCTCTCTATTGATGAAACTGTCTCTAGTTAGACAGATTGGTAAACCTAAGTACGTTGCCAACAGCACCTTAAGTTAAGTTCACTTTGGTTCAGACACCTTTTGCTACAAATAAAGGAAATTAAAGGAAATCACATACCTAAAACAAGTCATGAATCAACTTAAAGCAGTAAAATATTTCCTTTTAAGCCAGTATAGGATAGTTATTATGTTGCCAATACTGTTATTATGTTGATTAATGTTGATGTGTTTCTACTCACGTGTCATTAAACAGATATTCTTTTGCTGGTTGCTACACATATACCCACTGACACAGACAAGTTCACATTTGCTTGACTTCCATAGATTAACTTAGAAAATTGCTAGCCCTTCACATGTGGCAAACAACATTTTGTGTTAAAAAAGAAGGCGATGACACAAGGGTTAAAAGAACAGAAGAGAAAAAACACACACATACACACATACTCACCCACACGTTCAGGCACAGGTGTTCACATCCCATCAAACATGTTATTTCCCACTTGACAAGCAAGAAAGATAATACCATGTTGCTGTGCAGAGAAACTATAGATGAAGCCAGCAACAATATACCTCCCTGCTTCCTGCCACATAACATGTCATTATCCTAAGTCATTTTCTCTCCAGTGAGTTACCACATATGGTCCTTAAACTGCAGCACTTGTTGCAAAGTGCATCTTTTGATATCGAACCAATATGTCTCTCATCAGCTCTAGTTTCTTACACTCTGACTTCACCCACAGGTTCAAAGTGCAAGTCTCTCCAGGAACAAAGGTACAATTCAGTCTTTTAGTCAATAACAAGCCAGCAGAAAGGAACAGGCAGGTGGTGAAGCAGTAATGGAGGCAACCTCATTAATAGAATGTCAAGGAGCTGAATAAAACAGCAACAACACACACAAACACATGCATCAAAAGACACAGAGCGACACTGAGGCATACACTCCCAACCTTTGAACAAATATGAATCCTAATGACAAAACCCCATACATGTAGTAAAGGTCACAATCACACACCAGCACACTTGTCATACATGCACAAGCCAGCTCTGGGCTACATTTTGGCCCAGGGTAATCAGGATGATCTGGGCCCCAGCTTCTCTTTGATGCTCAATTACCTCTGGCAGACCTGGCTAGCTGAGCCAATTATTAATTCATCCTAGCAAGTACAGTGTGGCAGGCACAAACATGATGCCATGGCGAGGCAACCGTAGACATAAAGCTCACTGTAGAGCCTGCACTAAACACATATCATTAGGTTTTAATATGCAGCGTTTTCATTTCTGACGCTAAGAAGTATAGCATGGTGCAGTCGTGTGGCTTTCCTTGTCATTCTGTCATCCTGTCAGGCGGCTTTTTCTTCACACTATTCTGTCACTTTTTGCATTTGATGATTCCCGGTCTCAGCTTCTTGCTTCTTCGTCGTCTCTGTGCTTATAATCCTCTTTCACTCCTCAAGCTATGCCACCAGCTCTCTATTATTTCCACCACGTCACCTTTTCAACCCATAAAAACCTCCGTCCTTGACCCCCCACGTCTTTGTGCTTTTTGTCACATCACTTATTTCTTTTATCTTCCCTTTGCCCCTTTCACTTCTTAATTTCATTTCTCTGCGTCTCTTTTGTTTTCTCATAGTAAAGAGTGAAGGAAAAGCGGGATCATAATGGAGTGGAGGGAGAGAAGGAGGGCAGTGGGCTGACAGAGGGAGTCCCATCTGCAGCGAGCTCATTAGAAGATGGGAGGAGAGTCGGCGGCAGAGACACACTAGTAGGCATCCACACACACCCCCCCTTCTCTCTGTCTGTCTCCCTCACACATATTGCTGCCTTGCTGGACTCATTCCAACACTGACATATCACTATCTCCTCTCTCCCTCCCTGTCTCCTTCCTGCTGCGCTTCTGAAAGTCCTGCTCTCATTAATCACTACCACGTACAATGCACAGCAATCGGTGAATGATTTTACCTTTTACCACCTACCTGCACTATGAGGCTATATATTTTTACTATATGTGGCATCAGTGGAAATCGAGCCATAAATCCAAGGCATTGTTAAAACCGGACACATTTTTTTTCTTTTCCTTCTTTTACAGTGAAAACGGAAGTGTGTGATACATTGCAAGTAGGAAGACGAAATGGTTAAGGACACTTGCCTCCATAGTGTAGTGGATAACACATGCGCCTTGCATGTGAAAGGGTATTGGTTCGATTCTGACCAGAGACACATATCCCCCTAGGGGCTGTGTCAGGAAGGGCATCTGGTGTAAAACTCTCCCAAATCAAACATGCAGAGCTACCCACTGTGGTGACCCCTTGACAAGGGAGCAGCTGAAAGTAGCTTCTACTTAAGAAAGCTATATGCCTACCTGCTGCACGGGTTTGGCCCAGCTTTTGCAGGTGATGGTTTTTAAGCTACCTAACAGATGACAGAGGAAATTCTCAGTCTCAACACCTGTCTCCCAAAGTTGGGAGGAGAACCACCTACCCTGCTGCACATTCACCTTATTTGTCAAAATTAAACTTTGCCATATGGAGCCACTGAAATGCAAAGTGACTAAGTGCAGGTTTAAACAGGCAAATTATGCCAGTTGCATGGTCCAGTCGAAGCTGCAGCAATGTAATGACACTGTCCACTCTGTTCACCTCTAAACTATAAATAATTTACTCTATCTTTTCCTGGATTTAATGCGAAGGTCAGCAGATGGTGAGGATACATTAATGGTGCAGGCAAGCGTAAACAAAAAAAAAGGATGCAGTGTCATACCAGCAGAGAGCCTGGCTATACTATCTCAAAGTGTGCTATTTCTTATGTCAGCGATTGATTTTTTTATCCACTGTTCAATAACATTGTTTTTTTCCCCCCACCAGAAAATGCTGTCAGTACTTTCCTTTCCTCACAAAAAAGCCAAAGGATCAGTGACAAACTGACACCCTTTGAGCTGTGAGGGATTCTGTGCCCTCTCTGTCCTCATCAAGGACACCCCAGTGATAAAAACAGGTCCTTGAACTCAGATCTTTTGGCTGAAAAAAGGTCTCACCTAATAACCAAACCACACTGTGCACACCTTCATATAAACGTGACTTGTCTCGTGTCTGGTTCAGTTGCACTCGGTCGGTTGTGGCTAAAGATCAAAGGTGAAAAAAGTATGTTTTAGTTTTACATAAAGATAATTCATGTTCTGAAACATATTGTGTTTAAATGTGCCTAAATATACTAACGAGCAGTGTAGGGTAGTACCGCATTTTCCTGTTACAATTGATGTAGTCATTTCATATAAATACTGCAGGTGGTGTGTTGCAAGCTCTGATACATTTTATGAGAGTTTTACATTAATTAATTGATTCTTTTACAAAATATTCCCCTTTTAGAAACATGTTGCCAGTTCACTGCGTTCTTCAAATAGCTTGTGGTTAAGAAAAAAAAGAACTGACTAACTGACCAGCTCAATGCTGCAGTATTACAGGCAAAGGTGATTATATTCCTGACAGGGCAAACTATTATATTGTATTTTCATTCTCACGCTGATTAATGATAAAAACAGGCTACTTTATGACTGACACAAATGTACAAACTTAACAGCAAAGTATCATTTCTAGAACATTACATGTACATCCATCAGAAAGCCATGTTGGGTACACAGCATTTGCACCCTTGAGGGAAAGAAGAGTTATATTTTAAAGAGGAGTGAAAGTTTAATGGTGTGGAACATGTATGTGATCTTGTAACAATTCCACTGTAATGGCGACACAGTAAAATTGTCCATTAGCAGAGGCCCATCAGTGTTTTTTATGTTATTAAACGAGCTCATAAGCATCAAGTCACCAACATGAGCATCAAGTTATCTGATCGATGAGCACAGTGTGGCTGCCAATTAGCACCTACCCTATTCCCATGAATATGCAAATGAATCGATGCAAGTGCATATCAACTGTCAGCTAATTGCCTGAGGCCTAAAAGACTCTGCATTTAAGTGGACATACGGAAGAAAACGAACAGCGTATAGTAGATAACAGAGCTTATGGACTTCAAAATGTCATATCAAAGCATTCACTCTTCTTTCTGTCTTTTTTCTTCACGTTTCACATTTGTCTTTTGCATTTTTTTTTTCTTTTTGTAGAATGTATACATGTATAGACGTACATATGGATGCTTCTCCATAAAACAGCTGTCATCCAGCCTTGGGGCTTATGTTACACCTCAAAGAGGTACCATATTTACTATGAGGCTATACGTATTCAGGAGGAGGAATGAAGGCGAAGGAAAACAGTCATTTAATCCCAGTTTTAGTGTCCTTAAAAATGCTATGTATGCAATAGACACTGTCAGTAGTGTGAGGAATATTTGGAATGTATTTTTTAAAACGATAAATACACACAGTAAGACTTTAGAAGACAGCTTTTTTGCCTTGCCTACTTTAATATGGAGGTCAAAGGTCAGGTTTAAATGTAGAACAGAACTCCTGGATCTGGTAGAGATGCACTGCCTTGTGAGTTGACAGGTGCTGTAGGTACTACTAGTGTCAGACAGTGTCTGAGCTGAGTACACCGTCTTGCCGCCCGTGTCACATGAATTATGAAAGGTTTCTGAAATAAGTAAAGGAAAAAAATGGAAAGTCCCATCACACTCAAACACCTCAGTCTCATTATTGAGTTTAAGATAAGAATAGACAAAATTTTAAACTGCAAAGTTAACAGAAAATGCTTGTTTTATCACATCCTGTCATACTTGACACAATTGGTCAAACACCCAAATATCAAACATATGTCACAGACAGTTTCTTTCTACCTCTCTTGATCTCGGTCTTCGCTCATTTCACGTGCACAGAATTGCCCTCAGGCACACTGTGCTGGAAAAAACATGCCCGATGTGGTTTACATTAGCCCGTTTGCTTTGCTTTGCTGAATGACAAAGTCTGATAGTCACAATATGGCATGTGATCTGTTATACTATCAATGCACTGCGCAACCAACTTGCACTTTTTGATGATAAAAAAGTGGAACTCAAACAGATACAGTGTTTTCCAATCTTCCCTGACCCTGCTCTGCCACAGTAAGCATAACTATAATTCAGACTCTTCCGTTCACATCAGCACTACGTATAAGGCAACTGCCGGGCCAGCTCATCGTGGCAGCTTGTTGGACTGTCGTCAGCACTTCATCCTGTGGATGCCTGCCAGACAGTAGCCCTTCCGTCCGATCAATAGGCACCGGCGGCTAGCTTTCCCCCTTTGCTCTCTCTCTGTATTTCCCTCCCTCTCTGGGCAACCACAGTATAAAGACTGTTCTGTTCTGCCAGCGCAGCATAGTGATTAGGCATTAGGCCTGCGCTGCTGTGTGAATTAGCCTAATCTGTGTCCGCGATGAAGGACGAGGCTTTTCATGGCCACTGGAGACATTCGCTGGACATAAAAGAAGGTAATCTTTAGGAAATTTGGAGAGGGGATGGAGCATGTGTCTGTGTGTGTGAAGGACAGAGATTGCACAAGAATTGCTGAGACAGTTCCCACAGTGATAGATCTTTTCTAATGCTTATTATCCTCCAATATAAAAAAATGAAGAAAAAAAAACTATCTTGAGGATTTGCAGCTCATGGGCAAGGGGAGTGTTGTATTGTCATTTCTTAAAGTACTGGAAAAGTGGATAAAGTGCTGGTTGAAACAGATTGAGGCTGTTGTCTGAGTAGGACATGTGTGAGAAAAAAAACTGTATCATATCCCTTTTTTCTTCAGTCGGTTTGAGGGGAATTAGATGAGACTGAATTGTCACAAGGCTGCTTACCTGGCCACAGAGGAAGCTGCCTAACCTGCAGATCTCAACACAAAGTTTTGTAGTTTCACAGCAACATAGGCTTTGATGTGATGGAGCAAATATTAACACCTTTCAATCCTTGTACAGCTGTACCTCAGTTGTCCATCATGCACCTGCCCAAGAGCTGACATGCAGCAGGCTGAACATGTACCCACAGCATGCCTACCAGCAGCCCAGCCCTCCTCCTCCTCCTGCTGTTCTCCACATCATGTGCTTGATATATTGTATGCCCTTGACAAACTGCCAGCGCCCAATCCCCTTCCTGCAAATGTCTATTGATCAAACCACAAGTATGGCTGTGGGAAAGGTATATAGTCTTACCCATACTCTTATCCTTGTATCACTTCTCATGAGCCAGAAACTTACAGACAAAAGGCAGTTCCGAAAAACAGACGGATAACACCAGTCGATTAGATTTTTCAAGTAAAAGACTGTGCAACCTGAGACTCAGAATTTGGTCCCGTAGTAGCTAAAACAAATACTAGAAAGTCACAGACAGATTAAAGAATATACCAGTTCAATTTCTAGTTGTGATAGTTAGTCATCTAGCAAATAAAGAGCAACCTTATCCCTTTTGTTAATGGGGTGCCTTCTGCACCTTTGGAGCACTTTTACGCACAACCAATGGTGAATTTAGGTCAGCAGCCAGCTGGAGTCAAATATCTGTTATGTGTCGGGTGATCTGTGCACAGCAGGACGCTTGTTTCTGCGATAAGCTTCACAGCAAGCTCGCTATTAAAAGCAGGACATCATATTTAAACCAGCGGTTTCATGAAAGCATCCACCATGAAGGACCCAAAAGTCATGTTCGGATTTCCTGCCAATCTCTAAAATGCAAGACGTACTAAATAAAACACGCTAAAGCACAGGCGTTTGCAGAACTGACATCTTCTACCTCTCTGCCCGATCATAAAAAGTCTACAGAAAATAACGCGATGACTTACCGAAATGAGATTCTGGCCACTGCCAGGCGTCTCCTCGTTTCCCTACTGTCCGTGGTCCGCCCCTCTTTCAAGTCAATCCGCAGTGTGCTCAGATCAGAACGGAGCGGTGAGCCTTTTTGCTGCGTCCTGCGTCCAGAGTTGCCGGGGATGGAACAACCATTTGCCGGGATGCTGGGGAGGGCGTGCAAGGCTGAGGCATCCGCAGGGAGGAGGATGAGAGGGATGTGGAAGAGATGGGTGAGAAGGAGGAACAGGCGAGGCGCTTGGTACGAAAGCAAGGAAGGAAGAGAGAGAGCGAGAGAGAGAGAGAGAGAGAGAGAGAGAGCGGCAGAGCACTGCAGCGACAGGGAGGCAACACCACCGGAGAGGAGGCAGACAGCAGTCCTCCGTCTCGCTCTCGCGCTCACTCATGCACATGCGCGCGCACGTGCAGCCCTGTCATAATAGAAAGATATAGCGCGCCATCTTCAGGTTTGAGTGTGGTAGGAAGTTGTTAGCTTAGTCCTTTGCTGTTTCTGTAATATGTGCAAATCGGCGTTGTTGAGAAATTTACCTTTTCGACAGACCGCTGGTGAGTCGGTGAAGCTCCACAACTGACTTGTTTAGCACTACACTCTGTGAATTATATATTTCCCAAGTGTTCATCCTAGCAGGTGACTGTGGTTTGCTGAATATGTGTGAATATCGCTGAAGAAGAAGCAGCCACTTTCGGCCCTTGTCAAGGGGTCGCAACAGCGGGTAGCTCCGCATGCTTGATTTGGCCGTTTTACGCCGGATGCCCTTCCTGACGCAACCCCTAGGGGATATGTGTCTCCGGCTGGAATCGAACCAGCGACCTTTCGCGGGCAAAGCGAATGTGTTATCCACTACACTATGGAGCATATCATTTAAAAATAAATAAATAAATAAATAAATACAAAAAAAAATTATCCTTGGCACCAAGTAGGCAAGTCCTGTGCAACAACAACAAACACCCTCATGAAAGAGCTGATTTATTCCCTTGTCACCTACCTCAACCCTGACCAGCCACTACATGCCCAAGTCCATCTCTTATTCTAAAAACTACCCAAAATCTAAAATTCATCAAGGGCGATGAATCCCATAATGTGACTTCAGGAGCCTCCTTTCTCACCACCCTTAATCCCTCTTCTGCACACACACTTCATGGCAACCAGATCCCTTCAGGGTTATGGTGATGATAATATCCTCTGACCTGCACTGGATCATCTTTTCCCCCATCCCAATCCACTTTTCTTTTTCTCTTGTTGCAACACATAGTTTCCCAAGGCCAGAATTGCTGAGTATTTCAGAGATGTGTGGCTGTATTATGAGTTAATAGTGCTGGCATGAATGATATGAGGACTGGGCCCTTTATTCTTTCTTTGTTCTTTATCTCCTAATTACCTTCCACCTTCTTTCTTTCCTTTCCAAATACCTTTCTCACATTTTACACTTTTTTTTAAACTTTCTTTTCAGTTTGTGAGAAATAGTTGTAACTGTATTATTTGACACTGGTGTTCATATGTACATGCACTACAGTTTGATGACTTTGCTGTTTGGGACAGGATGCTATTTTGGTGGTGAGGAAACAGAATGCAGATGTAAAGCTCACTGTAGCTGTGAGTCTTTAATGTCTGTTTTTGGTCTTTTGGGACCATAAACGGCATTAGAAGAAACTGCAATATATAAACAAATGACAGTCTGTAATATAGTGGTATCATAATGTGGTTTTTATTATTATTATTATTTTT
>VVAS01110515.1:0-11528 GCA_015103295.1 Ptychochromis oligacanthus | reverse complement strand
AACCACTACAGAAGCTATAGAAGCAACATCGTTCACACTGTCCCTCTGTGACATTCAGCCCAGTGCTGGATTTGTATGTATGCAACCTCTTCATCTACATAATTCACTGGAATAATCCCACTGGCTGCAGCATCCATGCAGGATTTGGATTATGTAATTAACCTCCCTCCTCTCTCTCTCTCTCTCTCTCTCTCTCTCTCTCTCTTCCTTTTTCTTCAGATGAGCGGGACAGGGTGCAAAAGAAAACCTTCACAAAATGGGTCAACAAACATCTCATCAAGGTATGTATCACTGACCTACTGCTGAAAATGCTCATCAGGGATTTCCAGTTTATTTCATAATAAATGATAAAAGTTTGAGCGTGAAATGCATCGACTTCAATAGAAACACTATAAACTTTAATGAGTTACGTCAATCACGACTATTCAACAAGTGTGCCTCAAAAAGCGTCTTACAGCATGTCATATACCATACAAAGCTATGTTTCCATTCTAGTTTATGTACTGTACATAAAATTAGTGATCCATACTCTGACCTCCTGTAGCGTCTTAGACGACATTTATTTGATAATCAATGAAGTGAACAGTCTCGGGTCATAAAGCAGCTGGACTGTGTGTCTTCAGTCCAACAGGAGCAGAGTAATGGTTTCAGAAAAAGCCCTTCTAGATGTTCCACTTGATTTATTCCTTCTGATTTGACCTGCAGCCCTTCCTCTCGTTCTTACGTCTCCTGTCTTCTGGCATAAAACGAACAATATATTTTTTCTAATAAGACTCCCTACTGGTCTCATTCTTTTCAATCCTTTTATCTGAGCTGTCAGCATCATTGCATTAGTCGTATATGTAATGATCAGTGTTAGTGTGACTGCGTCCTAGCAACAGACTGCGCTGCTGCATCGATGGATGAGCATCTGTCTGCATCGTTCAGCCTGTTTGCTTTATGACTGTTAGCAGCTCGGAAGTTAAAGCTTGTTAAATGTCTCCCCTCCCTCGTGTTTAGCAGAGAAAGCACAGTTGTGAACGAACTGAACAAGAGTTCTGAATGAATATTTGAAAAGTGGTCGTGTATTTAGAAATGTTTACTGGAAAGCAGATGTTCAATTATTTATGGTTAATCTCGCTAAGGTTTTGAATGTGTTTGTTGATTTCTAGGGCATTAGAATAGAAACATCCCATTTTAATAAATCTGAGTGAGTAGCTTTGAGATCCAACATAATATCTGTTGTTTTTCCTTCACAGGAAAAACAGCAGATATTATTGACATGTGTTATGGTACCTTGGTTCGCAGGAACCAAGGTACCATAACACTAGACTAGACTAGGTCTATGTGGGCAATTAATCAGATTTTTAATTTAATTATGATGTGGGGTTACAAAAACAACATAATATTAAAAAAACCAATCATTTTCACTACAAAGCTCTTTTTTTAATGTTGTTATAAATTAATTGCTCCCCTCTGCTTTGCACAGAAGCACTTGCCTCTTTCTAAAAGCTCAAGCCAAGATGTTGGCTTCACAGTCTGTAAACAACCACAAACTGCTGGAAGTCTGCTGGTGTTCACAGGGCTGAAAATCAGTTTTTCATGCAGTGCTTTGGTACAAAATGTCTCTCTAGATGAAGAAAAACTCAAGTTTTCTGTAGATGAACATATGGAAGGATTCAGTTTCCCGCAGCTGCGTTTGTCTCCAGATCACTCGTCTCTTACCGGGGACATTTTCAGCATATTTGTTAAGTTAATGAATCGTTTTGTGACATAATTGAGATAAAAATATTGACAAAAATAATTGATTAGGATTTTCTTTTCAAGGAGCCTTACTGCAGGCTTCTAATCATGCTCAAATATGAAAATAACTAAACTGGAAACAAAATATCTATTATCTCTGAATTATTCAACGTGAGTGTCTCTCTTGTAGGCCAAAAACAGCTGCCTTTTCTGTCTGCATACTGTCACATCAGCGTACACACACACACACACACCATTTCTATCACGTCCAGAAAGTACAGTATGTATGCCATGTGTCACACAGACCGTAAGGAGTATGCAAGGTATTTCTGTCACATGACCTGGGCAAGGAAGCGTCTGTCTGACCCCATAACTCTGGAGCAACTGTCGTCAGAGCTGCCCAGCCTGAAAATGTAACTTGGTATCAGCTGGCACTGCCGGAGCTGGAAATTCAGCTTATATTTATTTGCAATAGGAGGTCACATCATCTGTGCAGTTACACAAACGCAGAGCTGAAAATGTTAGTTGATTGATGAATTAATCGGTCACTTTACAACAAATGAAGTGGAAACAACTTCAGTGAGTATTAAACTGTCAATTTGGATATGAATCATGAACCATTTTCAGTTGAGCGTTTGTTCCAAAATATTCAATCTATCAGATTTTCTTAAAGCTTATCAGTTCGTTTTATCAGTGCTGACATTTGACGTCAGACTCAAGGCTATGGAGAGAAACTGTTTTCGTTTCAAACTATGAGATGAAAAGTTGTTTTGAAGCTGAAATCCTGTGTCGACCTGCAGAAAATGTATCAGGAATCATTAAGAGATCATTTTATCAGTGTCTTTTTCTAATCTCCCCACAAAAAACCCTTGTTGAAACCTTGAGTTCTCTTTGTTTTATGACAGTAAAATTAATTTCTTTGGGTTTTTTGGAATTAGTCACTAGCATTATTTTGAATTTTAAAGGCTGAATTGTTTTCTAATCGATAAAAAAAAAACATAATAATAGCAGAGTAACCCCTTGAAACACTATAATGCACCATTAATAAGAGATTTTTTTGTTTTCTCCAACTACACGCGCGCATGCACAGTGCGAGCCATTACAATGGACAGAGTTAATTTTGAGTTGTATTATTAAAGTGAGTGTTGACCTTTTACTATTGGAGCAATGGAGAGACAGGTGGGGAAAAAGGTGGAGGAGGACAAGGTGAAAGAAAAGCTTATGAAACTTCTTTTTTATAGTGCGTGAAGTTTGTACTGCTGTTCGTTTAAAACGTGTTGCTAACGAAGTAAGATTTTTAAAAAAATCGATTATCTCCCAGTACTGTGCACTTGAATTGAGAGCGGGGTGAAATAGCTGTGTGCTTTATGTCATCCACTGACTCTCAGCCAGGACTATTGAGTCTATAAACCTCCACCCTGTCAGCTGGGAGAAAAACAGAGAAAACAAGACTCAACGAGACAAAAGATGAAGAATGGAAGGCAGAATCAAAAATAAGCTCAGGAGATAAAAAGGAAAGCCCATTAAAGAGCACACGAAGGGACATTAGGTAACATAATGGCTCCTCGTTTCCTGTTTGGTGTGTGTGTCTATGTGTTTGTGCCAAGTCTGGTTTATTTCTGGCTGCTCAGGTGTGCAGGGTGTTAACAGGTATGCTTGTGTGTACAGTGGACACAAGGGCCAATACAAACACTGTCCTCCAGGCTACCTGCTGGCATGCCGTGACACACTTTGACCTAGCAGGTTGTTGACATAGTGAAGGCAAATCTGGCTACTGTGGATTAAGAAATCAGGAGATTTTTCACTAAGATGAATAGCTGTTAGTCGTAGCACAAACAAGATGTTTAACCACATGTGATCTGTCTGATTTTATATAATATGTTAAAGGAAACTCAAATGAGCCATAAAAGAGGAAAAAATACACAGGATGCAGGCTTAAAATACATCAGCTAATGTTGCTGTCAGAGAAAGCGTTGTTTCATAATTAAACATGCTTGAGGAGAGCAGGCATTCAAGTGCTGTTTGTCAAACAGTATTCACTCTGATGTGATAAGAACATTTATCACTTCATCTTCACAAGTCTTGATCGGTGCTTTTAAATTTATGCTATGTTTGCTTTATGCTCACTTAATGAAACATGCCTGAGGAGACTAAAGAAAAAGGAAAAACTAGAGTGGGGAAAGCTATCCTCCGCCAAGACCTATGCCCTATTTTTGAATAAAATCTGTATCAAAATTTAATGGGTTCTTCCTCTGCCCACACTCCACCAAATTACCAGCTAACAGATTTTTCATTAAACTACATGCTTTTAAAATTTTGCATTTTATTTGATCCCAACTGTTTGATACTTCCAAACGTATAAAAGGGTTGGTTGAAATTGGTAATTGAATGGTACTTAGTGCTTTTCTACTCTTAATGAGCACTCAAAATAAAAAAAAAACATAACCTTATTTTATGACTTTTAATTTACCACTCACACATTTTTTGGGTTCAGTATTTTCCCCCAAAACACTTCGCTGTGCGGATTGGAGGAGCAGAGGATCGAAGTATCGACCCTCCAATTAGTTGAGGACCCACTGCACCTCCTGAGCCACAGTATGAATTCAGGGGACATGTTTTAAAAGAGCAAATAAAAAAAAGGTATACATCTGTCATTAGCATGGAATGCTCACTTTGTAAATATAAAAGTTTGAGGTGACTGATGTTGTGAATTGGTGTCATATAAATAAAACGGAATTGAACTGAGGTGATAAACAAATATAAAACTAAGGTATTATTGCTACTGTTTATGAAACATTCGTTGTCTCTAGTCTGTGTTTTGGTCAAATATAGTTATGTAGGTGTTAATAGGGTGACACTTCAGACACACACAAGTCAGTCACACTGAAAATATTTGTTTATATTGGCAAACAGCTAAAGCTACAGCCTATACCTTTTCAGTCAATTATTTGTGTTCTTTGCGTTTAATTTGATTCTTTGATGTCATTTATCTATGATTATGAGTGTTTTGTTTTTGTTTTCACAGAAATGTAAATGACTACTAAAATAAACAGCAAGTTTATTTACTTTTAGTTTTTTTTTGTTTAGAAATGTTATAAGAGTGTAACAGAATAACAGAAAAGTGTTTATATTTCTGTCAAAAAAAAGGTAGCAGACTCATTGCATTCACTGTAAGGGGGCAATCATGCTTAGTGCAGTGTGTAGCTCCTTCTGAACCTGGGGAAAAAAAACAAAAAAACACTGATCACCTACCCCCAAAAAAATGAACAGCATAAACTATCTCGTAGCACAGGTTATCTGTTTTTGTGACCCTTGTGAAGCAACAGATAGACTCTGTGAGGTCTGGCTGATATGCAAGTCACATCACATTAAGCAGCACATCAGTCCACAAAACACTTCTTATAAACAGCATTAAATCATTTCCATCATCCATTCTGTCGTCCTACTATAGCTGTCAAACCATATTTATCCGAATGTGACAGAAAGCTGTTTGAGCTGATAAAAGGTGTTGTATTTTTTTCCAAAATCAGTCTGACCTATATTTGTGTTCACTCTGCCAGAAGCTCCAGGTGCTGTCAGGCAGCCTGAGGATTTAACATTAGCTCTATATGACAGTATGCTTTAGTGCCAAAAACATCTGACATCTGCTCTCCCTGCACATCAGACACAGCTGGCTGAGGGAGCAGCGTCCCTTAAAACAGCTAATCAACAGGTCCATCTGGGTTTAAATAGTGGCTTTAAATTCAGTGACAACAGCACTTTGTTGGATCTTTAAGTAGCTAATTTCATGATCAGTGACCAGTAAATAGCAACTAAATGTAACAGAGGAAGACTTTCAGAAGAAAATGTAAATAGCTTTAGATGTATATCAGGTTGTATGTTTATTTTTTTTCCCCTGATTGCCAAGAGTTGGAAGAACAGTTTTTAAAACCAGAAATTCATATATTCTAACCTCAAAGGGTTAACAGTCCCTAGAATGACACTCCGGAGCATGAACTCAAATAACTTCTTAGTTTCCCTTGACGGATACCTTGTTCATTCATGATTTACTGAACATGTAGCCTAATACAAAGTGAAACTAGGAATTGTAAACCTCGTTTATCCAAGGCTTGGTTTATGAGATACTGTTATAATGTGCAATAACCAGATAAACTATTTTGTGCACCCAAAATAATGACCGTTAATTAGCAGAAGTTCAATTAAGATACAGATTAGTTATAGTTATTTATAGTTCAAAAGCTACTGAAGTAGATTGAATTATTGCTGGAAATGCACTGTTGTGTTAGTCAGTAGCAGCTACAATGTCCATCTGAATTATTGAAAGTGACTTAAGATATTTGGATAATGATTTACTGCCAGTCGACATGCTGAGCTTACAGTAAACTGATACTGGGGTCCATAGACTGAGTGCTGTGCACAGGCTCTGACACACTCAGACACAATTAGACAATAAATGGCACCTCTTTTCCAGACAGTGGTGAATACACCATTTCTTCCAGTCATCTAATTAGCACTCGTTACATCATGGTGCCTGTGAAGCAGCTCATGTCACCCTTCCACAGAGTAACGAAGGAAGCCGCAGAAGGGTGAGGATGTGACACAGATGAGCGAGGAAGAGAAAAATAGACAGTTCAGTAAGGTTTAGGAGAAGAGGTTATTGAGGACAAAGGGTTCAGTGCTGTTACTTCTGTGGCTGCAGATTAAAACTAAAGACCTCAGGTTGTCTTATCTTTAACAAGAAGCAAAGGAGTATCTTTACATGAGTTCATTTAAGGTGACTGATTTATTTTAGATGATATCTTTATAATTTATGGCTGACTTGGAGAGTGAACAGTCATGTTCTCTCAGCCTACTCTTGTGCCTGTCTTGCCCTCTTCTGGTAAAACGTGGCAGTGCCATTTTTTTGTGCTTAGGCCAGGACTGCAGCAAACCTTAGTCCCTGCTGGTGCTGTGTGAAGCAGAAAAAAATCACTGTAATGCAGGTGGACATTTGTCCTTGCTTGCATAAGTGGGTCTGCATTTTTGAGGCGGCTGTTTTGAAGGACTTTGGTCAGATATGTTTGACCTTTTGTTGCCTGCCAAGTTTTCTCTCTCTCCTCTTTCTACTTTCTGATGAAGAAAGCGTCCACTGAAATCTTTTATTTACAAAAGAAAAGCTTCTGCACTGCTTTTTTTCTCTTGTTTTGCTGTGCCTTTTAAGATTCTTTGTAGTGCCTCTTTCTCAAACTGGAGAATTAGAAAGGGGTCTAGGTGGGAGAAACAACCTAGTTTTAGTCATGTTTAATTCATTTAGTGTCTTGCTTTGAAATATTTTCTTATTTTTTTTTATTCTCTTACTGAACAGACATAGTTTAACTTTGTCTGCTCAGTAACTTCTAATGTACCAAGGTGCGGGCCCTTTAATTTACTGATATTTACTTTTACAAGAGCACAGGTGAGGGACAAAGTTTCCACTAATTTTCTTTTAGAAAAAAAGGGCATCATAAGCAAAAACAGTCTATGAATTTCAGCCCGTCTCTTTAAGGCATTTAGACTGTAAATCTAAAGACCTCTGGGCCGTACCAATGATGCAGAAACTGCCATGTAATCCAGTAATTAATCAATGCATCATTACAAAGTTTCTCAGTAGTGCATATGACCAGTAAGTCAAACATATTAAACTAATTTAAGAAAGACTGTGGGCTGTTTTTGGTAATTTGTGCATTGGCTTTATTTTTCTGCCCCAGAGGTTTCGACTTGGTGCAGCTTTAGTATTTGTCTTATTTCCTCTTTCCTGTAAAGCTTTACTCACTCATCTCTGCTCGGCTGATCCAATTTTCCTTCTCTGTTCAGCCTCAAACAGTCTCAGTTTGTCTGTCTCACTGAGTGTCCCACTTTCACACAAAACCACCACTGATGCTGATCGCTCAGCTCGACCAGCCCGCTGAGTCACCGTGTCAACAACCGCCAGCAGTGACAACCCACCGTCACCCCCATTTATTTCAAGGCAATGTCATGGCAACAGAAACAAGAGGCTACAGCTGGTGCTTCATCTCTGTTGGCCAGTCTACCGCTGTCACCAGCCTTGTCAGCTGTGGGGCAGTTGGCCTGACAGATGTCAACAGAGGGATGATTGCAGTGTGGAATTAACTTTCCCCCTGTTTTTTTTTCTCTCTCTCTCCTTTTTCCCTGCTCCCCTCCTCCCCCTTCATTTCCTATCTTTCCCTGCTTCCTCTCTCCCTCCTTTACATCCCTGTCCCTCTCTCAGGTAAGGAAGCACATCACAGACTTGTATGAGGACCTGAGGGATGGACACAACCTGATCTCCTTGCTGGAAGTCCTCTCTGGAGTCACCCTGGTATGAATGTTTATCTCTCTGACACACACATTCTTACCTATCTTTTATCACCCTGTGATATTTTCCATCACACACGGTGTCATTCCCATTGCAAGCATACAAATCCCGGGACTGTTATGTAAGCCGGTTTCACGCATGAATTCATGGGCAGTGCTGGGGGAATAAAGTCAGGACGTTGTCCTCAGTTTCCCCCCTTTTCAGACGTGTTCCGATTACTAGAAATGCTCAGTTTGGTTTGGCGAGCATGCTGCCTGAGTGGAGCGTGCAGGAAGCAGGACACATGACGTCCACTCGCTTATGGTGAATTCTCCAAATGATTACCTGCTGAATTCTTACATGGGTGCAGTCAGAGATAGGCTTTGTACCTGTGAGCTGGCAGGTTAAAGACTGTAAAACTGTGCATGTGTGAAAACAGCTTTGCACATTGAGTACCACTCAAGTTCATAACCTTTCCAGCCTGACGGTTTAAAACATTCAGGTGAATCTCTGACATTAACAGCATGTTAGCTTAGAGCAGGGCTGTCAAATGATGTTTCACTGAAAGCCGCAGTGGGAAATGACAACACAAGTCAACAGCTAGACATCCTTTAATGTAATTAAAAATGTAAGTGTCATGCAAAGTTATTATAGTTTGGGAATTTCCAGTTAGTTTTTATTTTGTTTTGAGTTTAGTTTTATTTTGTTTTTGTTTTCTCAGTTAGTGTCACTCAGGGGCATGTTTTTGAGAAGTTTAGAAATTACAACAAAAGGGCAACTTACTCACAGTCAGGTAGGCATACCAATAAACATCTGCACCAAAGCCTCATCAGGCAGGTTGGGATAACAAATTTGACTAAATTGAACAAAACTAAAGTGAAAAATAAGGACATTTCCTCTATATTTTATTGCTGTGCAGACCAGACCACAGGTACAACAGACTTCATAAAAACCTAATGTAATGTATTTTATTTTTTTTAAAGTGTTGCATTTGCCCCCAGACTCTGATTTTGACACATGAGCAAATTTGAGTAACCTGGCATTTTTGTAAGTCACCTAAAGTAATGTAGGCCCACATGGCCCTGATATGACGATGATGATGATGTAAGAGTGTTAGTCCTTATCCTGACAGACAGTCAGTCGCTCCATGGTTTAGTAGCCGACAGGTAGACTAACATAAAGTGACTGCTGACTCGGGTCTGCATGAGTACAGACACACATACATAGGACAGTTGCACCTGACACTGTCACCTCCAGGACATCAGGTCAGTGTGAGAGAAACTGACAGAACAGCAGCCAGACAAATGTTTCATGGAAAAGAGGACAAACTGTGACAGTGACAGGGACAGGACAGTCTCACCATTTTATTGTATCGCACTTTGATTTGGGCTTTACTGAATGCTGTTTTTTTTGGGGCTTCAGGTCTCACTTATTTCCTCACACTTTCCAAAGCCTCACCCAGTGAACTCAGCAGCAGGAGAGAGCTGGTCGTTTGCCAGCAGGGCAAGATGTTGTAGCAAAGAAGTAGCATACTGTCCATGAATTCTTTGGTATCCTGTTTTTGATAATAATAATAATCTGCTAAAGAGTTATGAAAAGTCACTAAATCAGTCACTAAGTTAGCAACAGTGAGGTGAACTGAAGCATGCTGAATCACTGCTGTGATAGAGAGAGATGTTAGACAGATGAGCTGAGATGGTTTAAAAATATACCAAATATCCAAAATACATGCCCAACAGACAAATATTCAAATAGTAGAATATTTGGACAAAGCCCTCATTGTGATGGAATTAGATATTCAAATTTCTGTTTTTCCTTACACAGGAATTTCTGTTGGCAAAAAAAAATAAATAAAAGATGCCATTTAGATGTGAACTTGGCTCCAGGATGAATAGTACTGCTTTGTTTCCCCCTGGCTGAAAATATTTAGCCTGTTTTACCTCTTAACCTGTGTGTTAGAGAGAGCTTTGTTGCTCTTGAGATCACACCAAACCGATGTGTCACTGTGTTCTGGTGTCTGTGTTAAACCACTTAAGGTTAACGCAAGATTTTCATGTGGTGTGGTGCAACTGTTTGAGGTTCGTGCATGACAAAACAGTCTTACCACAGAGTTTGTTTGGTAGGTTTACTGGAGCTATCAACAGACGGACGTGCACATTTGTCATAAATTTTTACTGTTTATCCTGAGTGATTCTTTTTCAGTGTTGGCTCATTTAGGTTCATTCTTTAATTTATAGTTACCCTGCTTTTTTTATTTCATCCTCATTCTGTTCTGTTATTCAACAGTTCTCATCCTACATCTCTTCTTCCTCTTTTTTTTTCTTCTTCCTGTGCATTTCCACCCTTCTGTTACCATAGCAACAGAAGAGCGGCCCTCCATTGAAAAGGGCATACGCCTCGCGGGCCCCCCCTCTCATCTTGCTCGGAGGGGAGGATGAGGAGGAGGAAGGAGCTCAGGGAGTATGTTCAAAATCGAAGTCCTCTGCCCCTCCACCTGCCACCGCTCACTCTCTCACTCCTGACCTTTGACCCCTTCAGCTTTACCCTCTGCCTCCATGGGTGGAGCTGTGAGGCTGCATGAGAGTGCTGTGCCACTGACTTCTGACCTACAAAACCGGGCTGTACATGACCCGAATCGGTGCTGCGTTACTGTGTCACAGGGCGTCGTCATTTCTGTTGGGTGACAGCATCATAACTCCAGCGTTGGTGGTTCTGAGTTAATTTTCTTTCTATGGGCTGATAGATGAATTGATAAATATATACAAATAGAGCCAAATAATCATAAACTTTCAAAAACATGGCTGCTTCAAAGGTTATTAAAATGTGTTTTCACTCAACAGACTTATGCTATTTTGCATGTCACATGTAGCATATGCAGAAGTGCCTTATACCTGCAGTATTTCTAATGGCCAGCAGGTGGCGATTCCTCTGGTTGCAAAAAGGTGTCAGATTGTATAGAAGTCCAAGGTTAAAAAGGTGGCTAAACTGATTTATTTTTTTTTAACTCTGGGCCCATAAAAAAATGTCTCTGAATGAGCACAAATTTGTTATTTGACATTAGAGAGAGATTAGTGTTGTAAAAATGGATATAGGCCAATAAATCAGTGCATTCCTATTTATTTCTAATTGATTTTTACATATATTAAACATTCATTAGCCCAGTGCAATGGACTAAAATTGAGACCAAGAAAAAAGGTAAAATGACGAAGTTCATTAAATGTAAATAAATATAAACAGTAATTTATAGCATAGAAAACATATCACCCTCCTCTGCTTTCAGTCTGTAATGGCTAATCCTGAGTGTACCTTCTCTTTACCACCACGGTGTGAACCCACATCTGCATCCTGCACTGTACTCATCTACTCCTTACAATCGTGTGTGTCTGTGTGTTTTCTGTCTTTCTTTCTCTTAAACTTTGTCTTTTCTCCGTCTAAACCTAAACTAGATGTCTGTTTGTGAAATTCTGTTTATGGTTAAAGAAAAAAAAAAAAG
>VVAS01110514.1:741-12414 GCA_015103295.1 Ptychochromis oligacanthus | reverse complement strand
TCCAATATATCCACTATCCCTCCTCTGCACATGTCCAAACCATCTCAGCCTCGCCTCTCTTTATTTCCAAACTGCTCAACATGAGCTGTCCCTCTGATGTACTCATTTCTAATCTTGTCCATTCTGGTCACTCCAAATGAAAATCTTAACATCTTCAGCTCTGCCACCTCCAACTCGGCCTCCTGTTTTTTTGTTAGTGCCACCAACTCCAAACTATACATCATAGCAGGTCTCACTACCACCTTGTAAATCTTCCCTTTCACTCTTGCTGCTATCCTGCCTGCACTCTCTTCTTCACCTCTCTTGTGCACTGTTCATTGCTTTGGATGGTTGACCCCAGGTATTTCAACTCAGCTTCCTTCACGACCCCTGCTCCTTGCATCTTCACCATTACACCTGTCTCACTCTCATTCACACACATGTATTCTGTCTTGCTTTTACTGGCATTCATTCCTCTTCTCTCCAAAGCATACCTCCACCTCTCCAGGCTCTCTTCCAGCTGCTCCCTACTCTCACTACAGATCACAGTGTCATCTGCAAACGTCAAAGTCCACAGAGACTCCTGCCTGACCTCATCTGGAAACAGTCCTGTGTGTTGTTTCTGGAACATGTACAACAGTTGTTTCTGACAGTAGGAACAAACAAACAATAGTGTTTAGTGGGATAAATAATTGATGAATTAAGATTTTTTTTCTATTACAAAGCAGTTCACCTATTCAAGGTTAAAAAATATTCGGCATGTAGAATGTCCTGTTTAAATTGTACTGATTTTGCAAATATAAATATTTTTTTTTATTACATAAATTTTCAATAATTATGTGTAATAATTAAGTGCTTCTTCATGTCACATCTAGAGTAGCTTCATCTAAGAAGCTACAAATCCAAAGTTTTGGTTTGACACAGAACAACTTGTCTTCACAGTTCTGTAAGAAGTTGATCAATTACATTAGAGCTCTTTTAATTAACTTATCCACCTCTCTTGATGTCCAAACGACACACACACACACATACACAACACGCACAAACTTCATGCAACCTCCCACTGAGCCATATTCTGCACCAAAATGTCCACCACGCAAGCCCAGCCTTCTATTTGAAGAGCAGGACATGAAAGCAACTGCAGGCCCTCCACGTGGGCTTGTATCGGATCTTAATTAAAAAGACTTGCATATTATTTCCTGTAACAAAGGGAAATTTGGGGGTTCATTTAAATCCAATTAGGCCTGTGCTGATGCCTCAGGAGATGAGCGAGTAATTGCTGTTTGAACACGAAGGTCTTTGTTCTGGGCTCCTGTAGATTGATAAAGGCAATAAGCACACAATGTGGGCGACTGGAGATGGGACGGGGCTGTGAACTTACAATATGAAGACTTGAACACACCAGGACCTCCTAACAAGACAATTAGTAGCATGGAAATTGTTCCTTGTTTTGTGCGGAAAAAAAGTGTGATTGAGCCCCCTGTGCTGCAGGTGTTACCGAAAAGATCAATTGAGTTAATTGCCTAAGTCATTATTGCTTTATACCACATGCAGTGAGCCTAAGCATAATCAAAGTGCAGGCTGTGAGTGTATAATTTCACTAACTCAAACCATTTTTCTCTTTTAATGTGGCTATCATCTATTTTACCTCTCAAATTCCTTTACTATTACAATAATTTAATATTCAGTGTTTCCTTCAATTGGCCAAGGTTGGTGGTGGTGGTAGCGATCAATAACCCACCTATATCACCGAATCCCCCATACACAGACACCCCCACAGAGCAACCCATAGCATTCTTTAAAAGAAAAAGATTCTGGAAAACACATATATGAAGGCAGGGAAGAAGCTTGCTTTGTCTTTAGTAACCTGACCCATAGTGCAATCACATAATGTATGCTGCATGTATACACAGACACAGGCAATAGGCGTGTCCTACCTTTACCCAATCTCATGGTCTGTGGAGTGTGTCTGACCAACATAAAAAAGGTGAAAGTTCAACCCAACATTCAGGTTTTGCTAATCATAAATATGCTTTCTTGACGAAAGTTAGATTACAAGATTGATGCCAGCGTTGTGTCTGTTGGTGTCATGCTGTGACCCCGTATGAAAGGCAGACGTTGTTGTTTGGCACCAGTGAGCTATAAAAACAGATGTTAAAGACACATGTCTTTAGCCAGAAGTTGTTGAAAAAAATGAGATATTTCTTAAAAAATGAACTCTTTATTAAAGAAAAAAGAAATAATCAATCTTATAGACTTCAACTAAACTCCCTGTCCTGTTCTCCCTTAACAATCCCTCCCTGCCACGGTGATAATCATGCAAACCTGATAGCAGTAGGTTAGCTCTCATTGGCTTCTAATTTTCCAGGAAAAGAAGAATAGAAGTCTAATTGACTGGCCATATCCGTAATACCAAAATAAACAACAGAAACTGACCAATAATCAAACACATCACCGATAATTATTTATTATTTGTTTATTTTTATAGGGACATGCCACAGACCACATCATTTATAACCTAAGCTAGTTTGCGATGC
Source organism: Ptychochromis oligacanthus (assembly GCA_015103295.1). Lineage (NCBI taxonomy): Eukaryota > Metazoa > Chordata > Actinopteri > Cichliformes > Cichlidae > Ptychochromis > Ptychochromis oligacanthus. Next base: position 9,898 of record VVAS01110514.1, on the reverse strand, counting down.
TTGTTCCTAGTTGAGCTTTTAAAACATATACAGAAAAAACCCCAATAATGTACACAATCTACACAATAAATACATGAAGAAACACAAAACTCACAACACAGCAAGACATAAACAAAAAGGAAAGCAAAGTACCACACCGCAGTATAGTGAAGCACCATAAAACAAGCTACCATAAAAGAGTTTATCCAAACTCTCAGTCTGGGTAAGGTAAAAAATCTCATAAAGCCTTACACAAATAATCACACAATACACTGTAGTACGGGAGCTGCAGGAAGAAGTATACTGCAACTGAGTGAGAGCAATTTGTTGAAGAATCTTCCTCTGAAGTGTGCTAACAAAGGATGTAAAAGCTGCTTGATGCTGTGATCCATCACCATGTCAGTGCTTGTGTATGTCTGTTTAATGCACGCTCTTGTAATTAAATTACCAAATCAATACCACTGAGCAGCTAGTAACCTTACAAGTGCCTCTTAAGCATGGAGAAAGGATTCTTACCTCTTTGTGCTCTCACCCTTTCTTTCTCTTTGTCTCTCAGCTCTGAGACTGTGATCACTTATTGCGGGGGAAGTTGCACTCAAGTTAAACCTCTTTGCTTGTTGTAACACCCCCTCCTTCCTTCTAGGCTCCCTGAAGATGTTCCTTTTGGCTCAGGTAGGGTGTCAGGGAGAAAGGGAGCAAAGCCAGCCACCAAAGCATTCTGTTCAGTTCACATCTGGGCAGGTCAGAGGTCACACAATAAAGGTTAAAGGGCAGTTTTCAGGCTTTGGGCCAAGGTCAAGGTAGCAGAGGTCAGTGTCTTAGTTTTAGCCTCATCCTGCCCTTGGCCTTGTGCAGATCAATATGAGCAGGTTCTCCGTTTGCCTAGGTCAAACGATCAATGACACATTTACATTTAGCCACTCGACACAAATCGCAGTATCCCCATTTTTCTACCGCCACAAAACCCTGTTCTGTCTGTCACTCTTCTCCCCTGTTTCTTTTTTTTTTTATTTGTTGTTTTCAGGTGGAGACTGACTTATAAGACAGTGCCGTCTAATTTATTTCAGGTTTTAGAGATCAACATTTTGATGATGATCAGATAAACGGCTTTCAGGAAGAAACTCAGATGAAATGTTTAAAATTATTCTAATGGTGCTGAAAATATTAACAAAGTACCATCTCTAAAATATGACTGATGTCGCTTATTACGATATAATGAGTATCTATGGAGCACATAATGTTTTGTATAATATTCTCTGTGATAGAGCATTTCGTGATGGCTAATTGCCAAACAGTCATATACTGTTTATATTGACAATAGATTATGACTACCTACAAAAGGTGTTGCACATATTCAGGAACCTACAGACAATTATCTTACAACTCCAACCTACTGAGCTCTAAGCCTTTGAACTCATTGTTTTCATTTTGTGACCCACTACTTTAATGTTTTGGTTCACTCCTAGAACAACTATACACTACCTGCTAAGCACCAAACAACAGACAAACAGCTGACTATACGCTCACGGGACACTTTATTAGGTACAGCTGTTCAGTTGCTCATTATTGCAGATACGGTTATGGCAAAAAGACCTTCTGTCAGATCTAAAGTTTTACATGTCAAGACATAATAAAAAAAAAAATCTAGTCCTTAACTAAATGCAAGCTCAGATGAACAACAACGCATAACATATTATATTGTGTCATTATTTATTTAGCAAACATCAAGCCGAAATGCAGAAAAGTGAAAAACTAAGTACTTTGACTGGGCCATTGCAACACCTTGATTCTTTTCTTTTTCAGTCATTCTGTTGTAGATTTGCTGCTGTGCTTGGGATCTTTGTCCTGCTGCATGGCCCAGTTTTGGCCAGGCTTTCTCCTGGCAGCCCTTCCAAACAAGCCATATTTGTTCAGTATTTTTCTAATTGTACTGTCATGAACTTTAACATTTAACATACTAACTGAGGCCTGTAGAGTCTGAGCTGTAGCTCTTGGGTTTTTTGCACTTTCTCTCAGCATTGCACAGCCTGACCTTGGGGTGAATTTGCTGGGACGTCCACTCCTGGGAAGATTGTGGCATCGTATAAACACACACCTAAATGCTCCAGACCAGCAAACTCCCAAGCCTTCTGCTTTTATAGAGGTGCTCACACTTGCTGATGTTCAAATTATCAAGTACATTTGATTATCAGCACTTGGCTGCTACTAACCCTCTTAATTCCTATGGAAGCAGTAAGAGTGTGCTTAGGTTTTCACGCACTACTTCTGCATTTTGGCTTAATTTTTCTTAAATGAATAATGACACAGTGTAATGTGTCATGTTTTAGTTCATCATGGATTACATTTACCTAATTTTAAGAGATCCTGAAGACCAGATTATTTTTATTATGTTGAGATAAGTAAAACCTTAGAATTTAAAGAGGATGTACTTTCTTTTACTGTGTCTGTATATCTAATCAGCCAATCACATGTCAACAACTCAGTGCATTTAGGCATGTAGACACAGTCAAGACAACCTGGTCTGATGAGTCTCGATTTCTGCTGTGACATACTGATGGTAGGGTCAGAATTCGGCGTAAACAACATGAAAGCATGGATCCATCCTGCCTTGTATCAATGGTTCAGGGTGCTGGTGGTGTAATGGTGTGGGGGATATTTTCTTGGCACACCAATTGAGAATTGTTTAGATGCATCAGCCGATGTCCATCCCTTTATGACCACAGTGTACCCATCTTCTGATGGCTGCTTCCAGAAGGATAATGCACCATGTCACAAAGCTCAAATCATCTCAAACTGGTTTCTTGAACATGACAATGAGTTCACTGTACTCAAACAGCCTCTGCAGCCACCAGATCCTAATCCAATAGAGACTCTTTGGGATGTGGTGGAACAGGAGATTCACATCATGGATGTGCAGCCGACAAATCTGCAGCAACTGTGTGACGTTATCATGTCAATATGGACCAAAATTTCCAAGGAATCTTTCCAGCACTTTGTTGAATCTGTGCCAAGAAGAATTAAGGCAGTTCTGGAGGCAAAAGGTGGTCCAACCCAGTACTAGCAAGGTGTACCTAATAAAGTTTCTTGCAAGTGTATTATTTAGCAGTTAAAGAAAACTATCTCCTGAGAGGAGTTAGTGGAGGCCACAACATGGCTAAAATGAGAGTGACTGTTAGAACTCCATATCATTCAAATGTTATTTTAGGGTCTTTACCCTAACACATAAAGCGCCATGAGGCGACTGTTGTGGTGATATGGCGCTATATAAACAAAATTGAATTGAGTTGAATTGAATTGAATTAACAAAAAACCAGAACATAATGAGACAAAATGAGGGGAAAAGATTCTATATATTGGTTACAAGTTTAAATGAGCAGCTGTTTAAAGTAGTTAAATTCAAAACATGAAAATATGTCAGCAATTAAAAGTGGCCAAAAAGTGTGTTAATGCACAAACAACCTGTTCAGACTGTACCAATTTCTCCACGGGATGTGGGATGATTTCAAACTGCACATTTGAATTAATGCCCAATACATCAGTGTGAAACTTCGCTTTTTTGTGAAAAATTCAAAACACCAGCATATTAACCCATTTGGGAGCTAACAGTATAAATTAAAGCCAGTAAAAATTCACAAATTGGAATCATCCTGAAGTTTCACGTTGATGGTTAACATGTTTGTACAGAATGATGAGTTAAACCACCGAGCCCAGTGAATATTTTCAGTCTAACAATGTGTTATTCGTTTTTAAAAATCTGTGTTGATTAGATTTCCTCCATCACTTTTTATCTAGTTTCTTGTTCTTCCCTGTCAGCTTCCCTCACGCTCACCATTTGCTGCTGCTATCATGAACCTCTCTCCGTCCTCTGCAGCTTCTCGGTGACATGGGACTTTTAGACAAACTGGAGCTATGTTGTTTGGACAGTGTTTCCTATTAAATGGCCCTTCCTTTATATTCACACATGGTGCATTTCCAGTCCCAGAGCAATTATACACATGGCTACACTTGGAGCTAAAGGAACAGGCTGAATCTTTATCACCAGCCAAAGAGCAGCAGAACTGTGACTTCTACTGAGCCTCCTGCTCTCTGTGCTTGTGACTCCATTCACAGTCAAAGAAAAGGAGATATTATGTTCTTCTAATCAAATGACCAGGATTCGCACAAGAAAAGTGAACATAGACCTCAATTAGCATTTTGTATTCTTTGCAAAGTTACTCCACTGACAGAGCTGAAATAATTTTTCACCACAGCTCAGTTGGTTAAGTTCAATAACATCACCTTATAGAACAACAATGAGAAAAGAAAAATTTCCAACCCAAGTCCTCACAGCATGTCTGGGTTAGCCCTTTGCTTCACTAGTATTTGTAAATTAGTGCACTGTCTCATCTGAGCATTTATCAGTCTTTCTGGGCTTTGCTAACCATATTCTTGCATAAACTGCCATCTACTACATCTCCTGTCATGGATTATTAGGCGAGACTGACTTTCAGGAAATGACGTTTGGTTAAGACAGCTCAAGACAGATTATCTTAAGAAGCACAATTGTCCAAGGATCATTATTTAGCTGTTTTTTGGTTTTTTTTTTTATAATTTTGGTTTGATTGTTTCAGGTTATCTCACTTCTGAAATATAACTTGTATTTTACTGCCTTATTCAGGCCTCTATGGTGACATATCACATGTTTCTCATTGTTCCTGATGGCTCACAATAACCCAGTGTTCAAGTGCCTATATCTTAATTTAGTGGTCCTGTATTGGTCTTCTGTATCAAAGTAGGAGCACGAATTTGAAAATAAAACCATTCATTGAAATTATCCCAATATGATTTGGCAGTTTTTTAGCTCGTATTGCATCTAGTCTCCAGAACATCATTACTTGATGGTCTCCGAATCACAGAGTCTTTCAGAGAAAGGAAAAACTTGCTCTGAAATGAGTGACATTGCCCTTTAACAGTCATTCCTTCCTGATATTTCCAGGTCCAAGCCGTGTCAGAAAATCCGTCAGTAACTACTAAGATGAAGGCAGGACTTTTGAAGATGAGGAAAGATGTTTGAACCTGCTCCCTCTTTTCAGTGTCCCAATGGGGAGTGTATATGAGAAGGCAAGTCATGTATTATTTACAGTCAAATCTGACTTTGTGCTTGATCAGAGCTTGATTGAGAGGATCTGTGACTGGTTTTTTGCCCCCCGTGTAAAAACGTGAACGTCTGCTCACAAATGAAGGTGAACTTACAACCTACACACAGAACCCAGTCTGCACCTGCATACACGGATTGCAAAGAGCAGGACATACATTACACTCCTGTGCTGTCATGTACATGGACAGGCTGTGCCATTAGAATACTTCAAAAACATTGCTCTAATATACATCATTTACCAGACAGCTGTGGGACAACCTGCAGTCTGTGTGGAGGTGTTTTAAGCACTAATAGACCCAAGCATATGAGCAGCGGTAATGTGTCAGGACCACAGGGACCAGTGTTTTAGCCGACCTCTAATTAAAGTAGAAACTCCAGGCACTGTGCTCTTTACTGTTCAGCAAACGAGCCATAGCTAATATGCTCCTTAAGTCATTAGCAGCTCTGATTTGTCGCCACACCACTTTGTTAACAGAACAGGTCATCATAATCCCACAACAACTTGCTCGGGTGTAAAGCAATTCCTCTTGTCCAACAAGGAAAACCAACAAGGATTCTTTAATGAGATTACTGAACTGGAAAAACATTACACTTATTTATGCTTGTACACTGCTCATAGTGCAATATAAATGTGCACATGTGTGTTATAAGATGCATATCTATAAAACAAATGAGGAAAAAGGACTAAACTAGGCATTGGTATTTACTGTATCCATAAATCCAAATTAGTTGGTTCTTTTCTTATATTTGAAACCTCCATGTGTTCTGAGGCAATAGTGCATCAGAAAACATGTCATTTATATCAGCTCATCTGTTATACTCTGGAAAATATTACTCAGATCCAAACCCTCTATGCACGACAGAGCGAGTGTTGGCCAGCAACAAAAAAAATTTTTTTTTTTAAATGCTGCAATTATTTTAAAAGGAAAAGCAGCCCTACTTCAGTTTTCAATCCCAATCAGTTTTCAATCAGTTTTTTTTGTATCAATTAAGTTTTAAAGGTTTTTATCTCTTAATTTTGTGGGCATGTTCAGCTTGAGCCTTTCTGTGTGTAGTGTGCATGTTTCACACGTCTTCCTCTAAGAGCAGCAGTCTGCTGGGATGTAGGCTGCGAAGTGTGAAAGTGTGAAGCTGAATGTTTCAACGTATGGATGGTTTTTGACTTGCATCTTTAAAATAGCAGAAAGAGGTAATCCTTTGTTAGTCGTGTTGTCCAAAATTTGATGCCATAACTTTTCAAGAGTTAAAGTCTGTTTTAAAGGTGTGACAAGCAACAAGCCCAAGTTTAATCAAAAGCCATTAAAAGAACTGTCAGTGAAGGTCCCTGTAATTATGAGTATATTTGTCACATAATGTATGATCAATAAGTGCAACATAAGTGCATTCTTCACAAGAGGCTCTTTTTAGTCGTCTTTTAGAGTACCACGGTGCTTTTTTAATTTTTTTAATTAACCTGTTTAAGCTCTAGAGGGTGCTACATTAATTCATCAGAAGACTGTCTTGAGTGACATCACTTGAGCCATAGTGGGGGCTAAATATAAATAACTTTTAAAAATTGTGGGGTTGGGGAATTAAAAAGAAGTGGTATTACAGACTTCTGTAGTTCACTTCTAATCTCTGTTAGTGGCTAACAGCCTCAGGCTACTTTAGCCACTAACAGCAGAGACACTATGGCCTGGCCCACAGACTGTAATTAAAAGATGGACATGGCCACAGTCATATTGTCTTCAGAAGTGACCATAGCCCTATATAGGAAGACTGATCAGCATTAGTTTACATGTACTTATTGGATAAAATGTTTTTGTTTTGTTTTTTTGACTAGCCTCAAATCTGGCCATTTTGAAGAAATCCAATACCAAATCCATATACTTCTTACTCTCTCTCTCTAAATATGAATGAATAAAATCCTTTTGAACCTTGTTTCGCCATACTGGGGAATTACAATAATTTCCCTGTCCTTTACGGTACAGTCTGTTAACCTGGCTGCCTCAATTTGCCTGGATTAATAAAGGAATGAATACAAAAATGAATGAAAAAGATTAGTTTTTAGGTCTGAAGGCTTTGCCACAAACAAAATCCTCTCAAGACAAGTTTCTTAAAACTGTGTTCCCGTCTGAACACAAAAGGAGGCCACTTAATATGACCGTCTGAGAATAAATAGACTTCAGATATAAGTGTCCCTAAAATCAGCTGAGCCTGATGATGGTATTGTAATAACTAATTTGTTTTAAAGTGATGCATACGTTTAGAGAGGAGCACCGTTCTACTTATTATCCTCCTTTTACCACAGCTCACAGATCATCAGTGAACCATGAATAAGAGCCATGGATGGACAAATGCTGCTACACCAGGCAGGCTGTATTTGAATAACAAATTCAAACAAAAAGCAGGTTACCTTCAAGCTACACTGTACATTGATGCAGTGTTAAATATGCATTCAGAAGATTTATTGTCCTGCTTCAACAGCTCTGGGAAGTTGGACAAACGCCACCAGAAGATGGTTTATCCTGCTTCTCACCCCCTCCTTCTTGTCAATGCTCAAATCTACAATCAAGATAATCCATCACTGTGCCACATATTGCAAAAAAAAAAGATATTAAACTCACTGTGAATGTATTCCCAGGGACTGAAATGAGAATAAAATGCTGCTTAAGCACTTAGTGAAGGTTAAAAAAGGAGAAGACTGCATGTGCAACATCTTAAAATTTAACATATATATTTATTCCTATTATATATATTTATATCATATTATCGACTTAATTACAGTTCATGCAACGAATGAATGACAGGCAAATTGTTATTGTAACAAAACAGGACAAACCAATTAACTTAAAATGATGTCAGCTTCAGTGGTTTCAAAAATGTGACACAAGCAGATTGATACACCATGCAAATAAGGTGATTATGCAATCATACATTTTGTTCTATATCTCAATATTAAAATCATCAAAGTAACTCATTACAGCTTGCATAAACCTTTCTGCATCCATTGTAAAATAAAGTAAAATCAAGAGATACATTGGGATAATGTGCTCTGCAAAGTTCAAGGCTGCTAAATGAATTAAGAAACAATGTTGCAGGGACCGTATAGGAGTGCAGCAAAGGAAGAGTAAAAACAAAAAGGGACGCACAATGACAGTATCTCCACAGCAAATACCTAAAATATTTGTTGGTGTGTTTGCAGTTACAGGTACAGACAAAGCCATGGTTATAAATTATTTTGCTTCCTTTTTTTTTTAGGCCAATAGCAGTAAAGATCATTCCAGATATTTTCCATTTTCCACTAATAATTCAACTGCTGAAGAATAATCTTAAATCCCTTTTTTGTAACTGAGGTTATGGGAGAACCTGATGCACTGCATATTGGATTAATCTTAGTTTAAGACAGACAAATTAACCAGAAAGTCAGTGGTTTACAGTTTTAGATCAGGAAAGTCATTCTCACCACTCTTAATGCAGTTCTGAAAACAGTTAGGACATTTTTCATAACACAGACTCACCTGTGCAAAAGACACTAAAATAATCAAAAACCCTTTTCAAATGTCAAAAGATGCAAAGTCAGTTAATCACTTCAGCTCTGTGACCAATGGATAAAAACCCTGTCACCACCATTTTAGGACTTAGACAGCAAATGGTTTTATACTTTGTCAAAACTTTACTGACTGAACAGATTACAGCAAAATTGTAGAACTAATGTAGAGTGTAAAGTGTTCAGACATAAAAATAAATGTGACAGTTTTTTTTTAAACTTTACACAAGATAATTGTGGAAACAAAGAAAAGTAAAATAATTCATGTGAAAGTATATGCATCAGAAAACAGAAAAAGAAATTATGTACAAACTGAGAACATAGCACCAACTACTATCAGCTAAGAACAGGAACCTGAGGCTAGAATTCACACAGGCTCACCAAAACTGGACAGTAGAAGACTGGAAAAACTCTGTACTCCACAGTAACCAGATCTCAGTCCAGTAGAGCACCTTTGGGATGTAGTGGAAGGGGAAATTTGGACGAGCAGCTGTCAAATGTGCAGCAACTGT
>VVAS01110513.1:0-15201 GCA_015103295.1 Ptychochromis oligacanthus | reverse complement strand
TCATAATCAATGATAACTTTAATGTTTTGTTTTCAAGAAGAGCAAAAAGGAAAAAAAAAAAAAAAAAAAAAAAAACAAAAACACAAAAAAAAGAAGAGGGGACAAGAAAGGGAAAAAAAAAAAAAACCTTCTTTGACTCCTGATTATGAAGACTTTACAGAACAGTTTAAATAAAAAACAAAAATGAAGCATTCTGATAGCAGAAGGTTATGATTAGGGTCAGGGTTATCATTGATTATGACTTAGACCTCACAGGGTTAAGTCTTTACCTTTCATTTTTCTTAGTTTCTTCCATTCCTTGAGCTTTCTGCATTCTGGAGTTGGAATTGTTTAAGCTGAAGGCCGACTTGCAGGAAAACTACCTACAATACTACCTGTCTTCTCTCTGTGTTTTCGATGGATTTCTAAGAACAGAGGCGATAGTAATGCCTTCCCAATCATCCTCCTCAACAAACACCCATCTACTAGACGTTACACATACATTTTCTCTTCAGTTATCAGTTCATTCTACATCTTATTTGATCGTATGGTCTCGTAGTGCATAATTTGTTCTCTAATTGTGGACTGATAAATGTCTGAACCCTCTGAGATTACTGGGAGCTTATCCAGATTGACGCAAATCATTGTTTCTCTGACATGGTTCACATCAACTGTTACCTCTTGTGAACAGCGAACTCAAAATGTCAGGAAGCTCTAACCAACAGGTTTAATCATGTTTCATTGAAAGGACTCATTGAAATTTAATAACTGGTGGCTTAAACACTGCCCGTTCTACATTGTTCATCTACTAATGTCTTTGTTTATAATTTTTCCTTACTTGAAGATCTGACCACATTTTAGAGCATGTTTAGTACAAATAAACGCAGGTAAGTCCAAAGGGTTTGATTACTTTTTCTTGTCTCTGTAGCTTGACAACTTTGAACTTGAACAATTTTTTTGTACTCGTTTTCTTTCTCTGCATTGCTAAAAAGTTGGACAAAGTGCATCAATGCACCTCTAAAAGTCTTTCATCTTCATCACCACAAAAAGTGCTGTTTTCACCACTTCTTGACTATTAAAGTTATTACATTATTCTGGATAGATGGTTTTTATATTTCTGATAAGTTCCCCAAAAGCACCTTACAGGACGTCAACTCATTCTCGCTCTCTTACTCACTAACACACACACACACACACACACACGTACACACTCATTTTCTCTCTGCCTACTTACTCTGTTATGGCCTGCAGTATTCTGTCATGAAGAGGAATGAAAAGGGTATGGAAGAAGGAGGGTGGCGGCTGGGGGAAGATGAGAGGTAGCTGGTTGAGGGGAGCTAAAGGAGGAAGGAGATCTGAGAGTGTACAGTGTATGTCCCAGTTAGAGAAAAGTGCAGCACATAGACCAATATTTCCTTATGTTAAGTGGCCTAAGAAATGCAGAAATTGTACACAGGAATGAACTTTACAAAGACAGGGAGGGAGGAGGGAGACAGTTATTTTTGGAACATTGAAACTACACTAAAAGAGAGCCTGAACTTTTTTATGGTGAAACTCAGAGACTGGAAAATGCTGACACCAAATAATGACATAGTATGCAAGAACAACTTAAACCACTGCACTTACTGTAATGTGTAATGTTGCACTATTTTTCCTCATTAAAATCAGGAAACACTGGCCTCCAAAACCAAATTAGATTATTCAGTACTCTCAGGAATATATCTGTATTGATTTTATAATGTATTTCTCAACTTCCACAATGTATAATGTACACCAATCAGACACAACATTAAAACCACAGACAGGAGAAGTAAATAACATTGATCATCTGATTACAATGCAATGCTCTGCTTGGATCCTGGTATTCATGTGCCTGTTACTTTGACACTCAGAGCCCACCTAAACATTTTTGCTCTTCAAGCACATGGCCTATGAGAGCGGCCTCCTGCTGCAGAGAAAAAGTCCCCCTCCACACTTCAAAAATTGTTCATAAAGAGCTCAAGGAAACACTACAAAGAGCACAAGGGGCTCAGCCTGCCTGGAAATTTGCGAGATATAAATCTGATGAAGCATCCAGAGGATGCGTCGGGCAAGGCTTGATCCATGAAGGCTACTAGTGGAAATTCTCTTTCAGAGGGTCTCAGATTATCTAAATCACCATATTTTTTCTTTTAAAATATGAGCCTAACAGCCTGTGACATCATCTGCCATCACAGATGATGTCACTTTTCCCTCTAATATAAAATGTTTCCAGGGAACACAAAAAAATGATGAGCACAGCTCGGGTACAGTAGTTGTTGCGGGAGTTCACGATTTGTGAAAGCTGAGAAACACAACCAGTGGCTCAGGAGGTAGAGCAGGCCATCTTCTAATAAGAAGGTTGGTGGTTTGATCCCAGTCTGCTCCGGTCTGCATGCCAAAGTATCCTTGGGCAAGATACTGAACCCCAAGTTGCTCCCGATGCGTTCATCGGAGTGTGAATGTTAGATAGAAGGCACTTACGTAGAGAAAAAAAGTGCTTGTATGACTATAGGTGAATAAGGCTTGTAGTATAAAGCGCTTTGAGTGCTCAAAGCAGAGTAGAAAAGAAGCTATATAAGAACCAGTCCATTTAACATTACTTTATTGGTCATGAACTGTTGCAACAAGTATGTTTCAGCCATGTTCATCACTTTTTTTTCACTTTGCAGTGTTCAAATGTAGTGATTGACTCAGATCAGTGAGAAAATAAAGTGTAAGCCTGTTGTAATGTCTTGTTTCTTTGATCTCTGTCAATCCCACCAATCTGTAATCCTGTTATGAATTTACTGGTAACTGAATCCTGCTCACAGCATACATGAATACCCTTTGGGGTACATGTGCACATAGTTGGGAATCGATATGTAGCAGTAATGTACAACTCTGTGGGTTAGATGTCCTATGGGGTTATCCTCTAAAAGCTATGAGTGGTTCGTGGAGCAGAATATGACTTGTAAATGTATGAGCTGGGTTTACCACGTAACATACTAAACAACTCTTCCTCGCTGCAGGTTGTTGTTGACTCCTACATACAGTCTCGTCAAATTGTGCAGTCTGAACTGTAATTAGCGGGATAAATCACACTCTGCTGGTGGAATCGTTCTGTTGATCAAAACAAGATTTGTTACAATGAATCAGGTCACATAAAGACATTAAAATAAATGTATCGTGTTTCTTCAGAAAGCAAATGTGCTCATGTGCAGTTGTGTTTACCTAAGGAGAGAGATGATGAAGGATGATGAAACAAAAGGGAAGGCAATGAGCAGCAGGGGAGCTGGGACGTGGGGAAAAAAAAGGCCCGGAAGGGCTCGAAAAGAAGAAATGATGAAAAAAAATGGAGGAGTGGAGTGTTGCAGAGGTGAGAGATGAGCAGAGGAGGAGACAGAAAGGCTGCAGAGAGGCATTAAATAGTCAGATGGGAGCCAGCGTCTGAACAGACGTGTCATAGCTTAGTCATCCCAGCACACACGGGGGTAGGCCAACGTGGTAAACACACACACTCAAAGCCACACAGTTAAGACTTCCTGTCACCTGAGGCACACTTGTGACTTCATCTGATTTCACAATGACAAACACACTGAGTTCAAGTCAGATAGCTTTGTGTGTGTGTGTGTCTGCGTGTGTGTGTGTGTGGGTGTGTGGGACCATGTGCATCAGGGAATACAGTATGTGTGCATTGCAAAAGCTGGCACTTAAGTTTTGCATGTATATGAATTCCCTTTTTTTGAGTTTCCACATGGAACAAAGCCCTATTATGCTACTCTCTTCCCCCATGTCGCCATCCACAAAGACACAGCACCTGTTTTGAAAAGGCTTCCCCGCAGCGATATGAACAGAGCATGTGTTGAACATGGCCTTTTTCAACCCCTCTCGTATTAAAATGAAACGTGGTAGAACATCACGATCATCATACTGAGACACAACAGCAGTAATCTTTTTGCTGACTCCTGAACTTGCAGCTGCTGTATTTAAACATGTAAACCCATGATTACGTGATAACTAGTGGGATAAGATGGGTAAGTCTTCCCCACCTCCGCCCTCTAATGTTTTCTATCCTGTTACTTGCTCAAGCCTCCATTTTGGATTTCTCTGAGGGGTAAAACAGCCAGCTAAAGGCAGAATCCACATGGAGCGTGGGCCTAAACTTCAACAGTCTTCATCATTTGACCAGTGTAGGATGACCAAAGATTCCTCAACTGTGGACTGACTCACCATACACATGAATCATTTTTAACAATCATATAGATGGTTTGTCTTTACCCTCTGATTCAGGCTGTTCTCTTTTCAATTAGAGCTCTTTTATTAAATCTGCATCCTTAGCTCAGTTACAAACAAAGTGACCTTTGGCAGTGGAACTTGATACAATGGGTTATGTCATTAGTGAGAAATATCTGTCAATCTTAACTCGTCATTTTACAACAGGTGATATGAATCCTAAACCATGATCTTTCCCTAAACCTAACCAAGTGGTTTTCAGTACCTAAACCTAACCAGGGAGTTAAAGTGAAAGTAAATTGCTTGCGAATTTTAAAAATAATTAACAAAATTCAATAAGAGGAAAAACAAAACAAAATTTGACTTGCTAATGCTAGCTCTGTTTCCACACAAAGCGCAGATTAAGCGCTTTGAGGGCTCAAAACAGAGCTGAAAAAGCGCTATATAAGAACCAGTCCATTACCACAGATGGTAACTGATGTGCAAACAACCAGATGCAAGGTCTTTCAGCTTGAAAAGCTCCAGGCATTGTTAACAGGACATGGACACCCCCATGAGAACGCCTACTCCATACAGATTTCAGTGGCTCTGTCATCAAGCAGATTTAATTCTGCTTCCTGACATAGCTAACTGCAGCCACAAGTGGCAGTAATATAAATGCAAACAGGCAAGAGAGAAGCTTACATAATGCTGTCTGAGATGAAAGGAGAGACTGCTTTACTTCGGTATGTTTTAATTGTTGTCTATTTTTGCATTTCATTAAACAAGTTGGTTGCCTTGCTTGCCCTGATAGAACGCCTGTGAAATACACCATGTCACAACATTAACCACATGTTACAAAGGCAGCTTCTCCAATTAAGCCAGGCTGCCATTTAGTTGGTTAGCACCACCAGTGCACATTTACTTCAGTATTATAGCTTGTATTAGTGGCTCATCGAAAACGTATGGCTAAAGAGGTACCCAGTGCGTTAAAATGTGATTCAGATAGGTCCAACTAAGCATCAGCTGTGAAGAATTGGAAGTGAACACAGGTTGGGAAACATAGTCATGGCGAAGAACTAACTTTGTTATTTGGCATTATAACGACTGCTACTAGAGGATACTGAAATAATTAACATAATTTGTTTTGTTTTTGCACATTTACTAAAATGATGTTGTATTACACAACCACTAGAAGGTGCTCCACTTAACTGTAGGCTAAATACTCTCAGACAGAGAATTAATGTTGCTCCCCTTGGTTTCGCACAGGAAAATAATTTAGCATGATCAGTTTGAGGTAAATGGTAAATACAGTGGTATTTTTTATAGCATCTATCTAGTAATACTGACTGCTCAAAGTACTTTTACATTCATGCACTCATTTCAGTGTCTTTCCCAAGGACACTTCAACAGGCAGACCAAGGGAGCTGGGAATCAAACCACTATTCCAGTTAATGAATTAATTTGTTCTAACTCCTGTTTGATGACTTGCTATAAAAGATGCTATATCTCTGGTTTTCTTGTAGCACTGCAGTCTGCAGGGTTGAAGCAGAGCAACCGTCTAACTCTTCCTCATCATTCAGCACTGTCACAACTGTACATAATTGATAAACAGCACAAAAATGCAGCACTAATTTAATGTGTCTTTAATGCTGCTTAATAAAGTCAATTGATTTTAATCACTTTAATAAACTGTGGTCTCATAAGTCTCCTTGAACCTTTTTTCTGCATCAGACCCTCCTTCATCTATGTGCATGCAAATATTCTAAGCAGATCTTCAATTTATGTGAGTAATGTTCTTGTACTTCTTTTTCTTCTTCTGTATTCAAGTCTTTTAAAATCAATTCACCAAGAACTTTAGAATAGTGAATCCCTGTTTGTTTCCTTTTAAATCCATAATTAGATGGAATATACTGTTCATGTAGTGTGTGTGTATTTGTACTGTGTATTTGAGAGTAATTTGGTGTATATTTCAGGGAAGTGCGTTTGTGTGCACAAGTATGTGAGAGAGTAAATTAAAGCGAGCTGTGATTAAGCAGTATTACTGTTTGTGTGGAGTTCACCCATGTGTGTACACTGCTGTTGATTAAAAAAACAGGGGGTCTTTGTTTATGTGTGTGTGCGTGCATGCTGTAGCTATGATTAAATCATGACCAGTTTGAAGGCTCCTTTATAAATGTCAGAATATATAAGAGTCAGGTTTTCTACTCGGGGGTTTTGCCTGTCTCATGGTGCATTCATCTTCCTCAGCACTGTGAGCTTGTGTATATGAGTCAAGGAGTAATAGAGGACAAGGAATGATTGTCGAGTGAGAATTCATTTAAAATGCGGTGTTTTAAAAGTTGTGTACGACTGTTCCCATATGATAAAGAGTTGTTGGTTTAGTTGACCAAAAAAGAAAGAGTTCCTAACATATGAACAACGTAAATGACAGCTTGTTTCTTTTTTAAAAATTCTTCTCCTGTGATTATTATGATTATGATTATTATTATTTTTTTTGTTTTTATATTGCATCTGTTCACAACCCCAAATATCCACCTAGGTAATGGTGGGAAGGATGAACTACCTCCTAACAAAAAGGATCTCTGGCAGAACCAGGATGAGGGAGAGGTAGCCATCTGCCACAGCGGGTTGAGAGATGAGGATAAAAGAAATGACAGAAAGGACAGCATAGAGATGAAAAAATAGCAGACTGAACAAAACATAAAACAACAGGAGAGAGAATACAAAAAGTTCACGACAGGCAATAGTGGCATGTAAATGGACTACATGGGGAGTGAAAAAGAGAGGAGCGGAGAAAAAGTACTCAGTGCATTATGGGATGTCACTCAGTAGCCTGAGCATAGCAGCATAACTAAAGAATGGTTCAGGGTCAACCTGATCCACCCCTATACCAAGTATCATCTGCCTCTCCTCACCTCCTCTCCAGCTCCTAGTGTGGATTTGCGAGACAGACACCCTCTCTACTTTTAAGATTAGGCTTAAAACCTTCCTTTTTGATAGAGCTTATAGTTAGGACTGGATCAGGTGACCCTGAACCATCCCTTAGTTGCGCTGCAATAGGCCTAGGCTGCTGGGGGCTTCCCATGACGCATTGAGCATTTCTTCAGTCTCCCCTTTTTACTTTTCATGTGTTTATACATCACTTTTCATTTAATCATTAGTTTTTTATTAAACTCTGGCTCTCATTGTGTGTCTTTTGTCCTTCTCCCTCTACTCTTTTCTGTTTCCTCTCACCCCCAACCGGTCACGGCAGATGGCTGCCCCTCCCTTCTGCCGGAGGTTTTTTCCTGTTAAAAGGGAGTTTTTCTTTCCCACTGCTGCCACATGCTTGCTCACAGGGGGTAGTCTGATTGTTGGGGTTTTCTGTCTAATATTGTAGGGTCTTTACCCTAACATATAAAGCACCTTGAGGCGACTGTTGTTGTGATTTGGCGCTATATAAAAATAAATAAAATAAATAAAACGTAATAGGATTAAACCTTCAAAACTAGTTCAACAGATGAAGAAAAATTACCCAGAGGAATTTTTTGACCGAGAAATGTTCAATGACCCTTGCTCATTTCCACTGATTACCCATGAGAACCAACTTTTCACTTTCAGTATACCCCAGACCTTGACATGTGTTGTTGGTACAAGGTAATCAGTTTAGCTTAAGTGGTAATGTTTTGGTAATATTTTGTATGTGACCTTAATGCAGACACAGACCAGAGACACTGCCTCTTGTATGGCGTGAGGTGGTGTGGTCAAATTCCTGTTTTTTGACCTGGGCTTTGTTACGGTAAAACTGGCTTACTTTAGGCTAATGTTAGCCAATGTTAGCACATTTCCAAATGTGTACAAATAACTTTATACCAAGCATAGCAGCTAGCTAGTTACCTTAGCTTGCTTACTCACTACCGTTGTCACTAGCAAAATATTATCTGAAGCCACATCAGTTTGTTTTTTTGTCCTTGTCCTTTGCCCTTACACCTCATGTTGCTTTTTCCTTCAATTTGTCACTATCTGTGGTTACGTATATATCAAGTACTTATTTTTAACAGTTTCTCCCTTAGTGTTTCACTTCAGCCTTGTTCATAAAAATGTAAAGTAGCAGCCTTTGTAGTTCTGCTCTGTTTGCTTTCATTGAATGATTAATGAGAGGTTCTGGCTTCCTTTTACTCTCAAAGTGTAGTGTTTACACTCGAACAGAGCTTGTCCATATCTGAGATGTCGGAGTGAAACTACAGATAACATACACTGTCATTTTGTGAAGATGAGTCTGTCCAACTTTGTGTTAACATAGAAAACAGAAGATTAGAGGATAAAAAAGTGTCCAGTTGATAGATTGTTTTATACTTTTCCTAATCTCAGCTATGTTTTCTTAACTTTCTGCGTCTCTTTATGCATTTTACTTTAAGTATAATCTTTGAACACAGCGAAAAAGATGTTAGCAATCTAGAAGGAAAGCAAAACAAAATCAACAGCCTAAAGCTGACTTGTAAGCTTTGCAAATTGGCTTGTTTTAATGATTCACTTCATTCTAATTCATGGAACAATCACAAAGATTTTTTTTTTTTTCCTCTTAGCTCCTGAGTAATTAATGAAAGGTCCCGACTACTGATTAAGTTTAGCTGAAGCGTAGTAAAGAGGGAGGACAGGCACTGAGCTCTGAACTGCTTATTTCCATTAAACCTAAATCTAAAACACTGCTCACCGTGCGTTAAACTTATTGTCAAATCAACCGTTCGACTGTGGCCGAGCCCAAACACACATACACAAAGAATGAGCCCACACATGCACACATAGAGACACATACACACACACAAAGTCATGCACCATCAGACACAGATTAAGATTCGGACTGAAGTTGATAAATACCTATGGCCGCTTTAAATTGTTCCTTTTATTGAATGACTAACCAGGTTGGTAATTTGGTGTGACATAATTAATTACAGCCAATTAGGTAAACAGATGGGACAGAGAGTGTGTGGAGAGGAAATGAGCGTGAGGATCATTAACTCCTGTGGGTGGCTGGATCGGGCTTCACGATAGGCCCACCAAGTAGCCATTAAGAGGATTAGTTTAATGTGAGGCGGAAGAAAATAGAGACGCAAACAGATGAAGACAGAGGCAGAGATTAGGTTATACTGACACTAAGCAGCTAATATTGGCTTTAAAGACATCATCTGCTGTATTGAGTAAATATCAGTGTCGGTTTGACTGCTCCCTGCTGAGGAAGTGAGTCTTTCCATCAACTTGGAACCACTTCCAGGTTTATTACATCCTGATACAAAAAAGATTTTGGTCTCTATAGCTAGTTTCCTGCTTCATAATAACTGTACTGTGGGTGATTTTTCTTTTATAACTCATCCATTTAGATGAGTCATTTGGTCACTGAACTGGACCTATCCATTGTATTTGTGGAGCACATTTAATTGAATTATCTGACAAAAAATATGGTTGGTTGTGTGGCACAGACCATCCATGAAGTTTGTGTTCCAATTTTGGTGATTGAAATTATACTATTTTTATTACTGTTACTTAGCACATTAGCAGGTATCTGTGTCTGTGCATTGCACCTGTAAAGTTTGTGGCTGTAGTTTGCCAACCAAGCTTAGTGGCATTAACTGATAACTTGACATTCCGCCCTCTGGTTTCCACTTCTGGCTGCAGAAAATCAAGATGGTGACAGTCATAAAGCTAAAGTAAAGAAGCTTCACAATATGGAGTTTAGAAACCTGTGGGTTCATTTATTCATCATCTATTCATCATGTGATCTCTAAAGATGAATGACACTGAACTACAAGCAGTCTTCTAGTAAAATTCTGTGATTCAGCTGCCTTTCTGTTGCACAAATTATTTTACAGATGTGAAGATTTGAGTGGTAAAAGAGGTAACAGTAGCAAGTGTTCTGTGGGCAGTTTTTAATAACTATATAATAAGGTAAATACCTTATTAGAGAGAGAATCCCAACAATCAGACGATCTCCTATGAACAAACACTTGGCAACAGTGGGAAGGAAGAACTCCCTTTTAACAGGAAGGTACCTCAGGCTACTCCCCCACCAGGTACTTGTACTTCTCCACCACATCAAACATACTGTCTCAGGATAGACACGGGCCATGTAACCGTCCTTATCCTTCTGAAGTCGATCACCGTCTCTGTGGTATTATTCACATTCAAAAGCAGATGATTTCTCCCACACCACTCCACAAAATTAACCTTATCCTTAAAATTATCCTGCAGAATCGCCAGAGTATTTCTGTCCAGCCTGACCCGAAGTTGTCGGTCTGAGGTGTACAAGGTGAACAGGAATGGAGATAGCATGATCCCCTGTGGGTCTCCTGTATCAGGGTCACCTGATCCATCCCTAACTATAAGCTTTATCAAAGAGCAAAGTTTTAAGCCAAATTTTAGAAGTAGAGAGGGTGTCTGTCTGCTGAATACAAACTTGGAGCTGGTTCCACAGGTGAGGGCAGCCAAAGTCTCTGCCTAGCATTCTACTTTTAGAACCACAAGTAAACCTGCAGTCTGAGAGCAGAGTGCTCTATTGGGATAGTATGGTATTATGAGGTCTACAGCAAAGTGCTGTAGTTAAATGTACAATGTAGTAAAATGTAAGGATAATATGGTACTGTGAGGTCTTTAAAGTACAATGGAGCCTGATCATTCCGCACTTTGAATGTGAGAATAAGAATTTTTTTTTTTTTTGTAATTATTCTTTATTAGGTTAAATTTATTAGGGAGCCAGCAAAGAGAGGCTAAAATGGTACTCTTTCTAGTTCCTTTTAGTACTCTCACTGCAGCATTTTCAATCAACTGAATACTTGTCAGGGAGCTTCTAGAATAATCCAATAATGAAGAATTACAATAGTCCAGCCTAGAAGGAACAAATACATGGATTAGCTTTCTGGCAACACTGAGACAGGATGTTCATAATTTTGGCAATATTGCATGGATAAAAGAAGGACGTCTTAGGTATTTGTTTAATGTAAGAGTTCAAGGACATTTACTGGTCAAAAATGACTCAGATGATCCTTGCAGTAATTAGCAACCACTCTTAACATGTAAAGAAATAATTTAGGGAGAAGACTCAGAAGATGGAGAAGTGACATCAATTTCTGCCACTTAATAAAAACAGGATCAGTTCAGCACATGAAGGCTCCACCAAACATTTTCAGATTAACTAATATGAGAAATCAGCTTGGTTTACCCAGTAGTTTTTATTTTATTTTATTTATTTCACCATCTTCACTTTTTCAATATATATTTTATGTCACACACAGCTCTTTAACTTTTATTCTGACTTTTAGTCATTATCTTTGGTACTTTTTCTGAATGAGGGATTTTACTTGCAGTGGGGCTTTACTTCGGGAGATAATCTTACTAATTTCTGCAAAACTGGTTAACACTCAGTTGATTGTGAATATTTTGAAAATCACCATAAAAGTGTGGCTTTTCACAAGATATTTTCCCTCTAGTCTGCAACTTTGTCTTGTCTTATCAGTCCAGATTAATCGTCTTAATTTCTTTTGCCAGGAAGAAATGCACATGGGTAAAGATGGCCAGACAAAGTATACCAAGAGGAAGGACTTTCAGTACAGGAAAGACAGGCAGCTAAAGAAAAAAGTTGGTTTGGTGAGGTAGGGGCTGGTTTATCAATGCTGCTTGCTTTTCTGTTACAGTCACTGCATACCACTGCTGTCTATAAGTATCAAAAACCAAGGCAAAAATCAACTTTGGACCCTAGCTGACCCTAACACGTTAAGCTCAAAATTTAATAAAAACAACTAGCATTTCGACAACTTTTCTATTCTCTATTTACATGAATCAGTTGAAACATTTGTCTTTGATCCCAAAACTAAAGCAAACACAGAATTTGAGGTCTGGAACATGAATGAAACTGTGAGCTGTGGTATGCAGCAGTGACTTTAATGAAAAAATAAAAGCAGCTGAAAAGAAGTTGATGGTGATAAATCCAGACAAACCAATGACTAAAACATCATACGGCCCTGCTTTTCAAAATCTGGCCTGGTGTCTCTCTCATCCTGTCACTGCTTTACATGCTGACTGTAGCTATGCATGACTCCAGTGCAACAGAGAGTCCATGTTACCAGTCTGATGCATAATCAATAGGACAAGCACTCACGAAATAGGGTTTTAACTTTTATTGAGCTCACTGAAAAATGAGTGGCCCACTACGTATACATGCAAGACTCAGCTCTCTCAGACCTAAGTGCATTTTCTCTGAGATTCGGGCATTTTTCAGCACTGACTTCTGCTCACTGTGATGAAAACTGTGGGTAAGAGACTGTAGCGGTCCCCAATCGATACATGACAGAGGTCCTAAAACAGAGAAATCAATCTGCTGTGCCTTTAAAACTGAACAGGCCTCCTCAAGGAGAAATGAAAGATGCTGATTAAAAATGTACCAAAGAAAAGCGTTCTGTCATTCCACTTTCATTTATTCTTTGGTGAAAATGCAGCATCCATCATTTTGTAGCTCTGATCATGCATTTTTTTTAATTTAGACATTAAAATGGCCTATCTGCAACTGCTGATTGTCTCATCTGAGAAATAACAGACTGCAGCGTATCAGAGGCTAATGCAAGGTAACTCGTGTAACACCAATAACAGCAACAACAAAAAAAAGCGTGGTTATCACTAGTATACTACCAGAAGACAGTGCTCACAGTTGAAATATAAGCCTCATTTTCACCTACACAGTTCACAGTGATTCACAGTTCAAAATAATCCTTAATTGAAGAATTGCGGGGCCTTGTTGCAGCCCCTCAATTCTTCAAGTGTTTAAGGCTGCAGTCACATTAGGTAAAACAGTGTTTGGAGACTGTGGCATGACCAAACTTATGCAACTGTGTACAATGAACTTGCGATTTCATTGCCTTTGAAATGGTTGCTTTGAAGACAGGGACGAGGTCTTCAACAACTCAGTCAGTTGCCATCTTCAAAGCGACTTTGGTGCATCAAGATGGCAATAAAACAGCAAGTCGGTCTGGTATCAGTTTGCAGTTTTAATGTGGTCAAGTCGGCAGTTACATACAATCTAATTCTGATAATATGGCAATTAACTGTGATAAATCAGTGAAAATCATATATCTGTTACCTTCTGTTGCACTGTTGCAAATCTGTTGCCATCTATAGACACAGAAATTCACATTAAATAGAAATTCACATTCACACTTCATAGATTTGGAACAGAAATTCAGAAATTCCACCACAAATAGTGATATAGTTGCTGCAGGACAGCGATTTAACTGCAGAATCACATAGGCGCTCTGCAACCTTGCGTTCATATAGGAATATAACCAGAATACCACCAGTTGGCAACTATTTGAGTCGAGTCCCCTATTGCAAAGAGACGCATCACAGATGAGTTGCAGTCATTGGCACAGACTGACTCAGACTGATTGCAACATGTTGGCAATCTGTCTGTGTTTATAAATTAGACAGCAATTATTTGCAAATCTTCGCCAATCTTTCTGAGAGGGAATGTAGTCAGTCATACCACAATTGTTTGGAGACAGGTTGCCTCTCACCAGGTGACCTGTGCAATCGCCTTGGGATCAAAAGTGGTTTCCCAGATGTTGAGGGTGTTGCACGCTTAACCTCTGGGCGACTAGTCGGTCACTGAATGCAAAAAAATTTAATGCAATCACCAGGCAACCACTGATTTTTTTCTAGTTGCATGGAGGCGCCCTATTTTTACTCTAGTGTGACCAATCTGTTTTAGCTCCTCTTCCTTTAAATCTACCCTCCCTGTCAGACAGCTTTTTTGAAGGTTTGAACAGCAGAAGGGTGGGACTTCTGTGTTTATGTAAAGCTACTCAAGTAGAGTCCAAGAATAAAAATACGGAGGTGGAAATGAGCATATTAAGTCCCCTTTAACATTCAAACCATGTGATAATGTTGGGATTAGTTTACTTTTTAATAAAGGTTGTTCTCAGCTGTTTTGTTGCTGCTGTCTGTCAGGGTTTTGTAGATAATTGAATCCAGAAATTCATTGCCATCTAATCAAAAGTACCAAAAAGGAACCATACAAAGAAGATGCTCTGGTGGCTGACATTTAGCATATCAGCAAAGTAAATGTGAGAAATGTCAGCAAATAAAGCAAACTGTGTAATTGGATGTTACTCCTCATCTGATAGTCAAATATCTAATGAAAGACCCAGTGTTCCAAAGTTTCTGCTATGTGATTCTTCTCCTCCAGTACAAATCAGAGAAGGTACACTGTATAAAGCTTTACTTAATTATTTATTTGTTAATTATATTCTGTAATATTAATTTGAAGCTAGAAATAAGTACTACTCCAGTTTAAAATAATATATTTCAAGTAATTAATAACAATATCTGAAACTCTCTTTGCTGTCAATACACTTTGAATTACAAATAGGAGGCTTTAGCAAAGCTTGTGTTACAAATTTATTGGCAAGAAAGTGACAAAAATTCTCTTCTGAAATGATCTCCCTGTCTTTCTGCATTGTATTTGTAATTTAACTGTACCACCACAATGTTTTTGAGAATGTGAAATCCACTTAATTTCGTGCACACCACACTGCAAACATACAGTACAGCCAATTAGAGTAAAGTTCGGGCATAAAAGCGAGTAGGAAGGCAATAGATCCCCATGCTAAAAATGGGCATGAGAATATAATAATTTAGCTGTTTCATTTGCATTGCTGGCTTGGAGAAAGAATATAGAAAAGGTCACTTCGTGTTAATATAAAAGTAAAAAATCTTGCATCACCACAGCTTCCACTGTCTCCTAATGCAGTATTAGTTAAAAAGACTTCTACACTGGCTGCTGCTGTGGTAATAATGCAGGCTGAGCTCTAATTATGCAGTGTCTGTTGAAATAAAAGTTAAAAATAGTTGTTGTACTGAGGACAGTTTTCCCATGACAGGACCTGTGATTACTACTTTAGATGGGTCTTGTTTTCCTGTCACATTATTCAAATGTGCTTTTGAGGTGTTTTTTTTTTTTTTTTTTTTTTTTAAATTTATAAAATA
>VVAS01110512.1:0-11402 GCA_015103295.1 Ptychochromis oligacanthus | reverse complement strand
TGTTTTTCAAATTGTAGCCGGGCTTGGATGTTTTTCTTTGTCAGAAAAGGTTTCCATCTTACAACCCTACCCCATAGCCCAGACATGGAGAATACAGGAGATTGATGTCACATGCAGTACACAACCAGTACTTGCCAAAAATTCCTGCAGCTCCTTCAATGTTGCTGTAGGTCTCTTGGCAGCCTCCCTGACCAGTTTTCGTCTTGTCTTTTCATCAATTTGGGGGGGGATGTCCAGTTCTTTGCAATGTCACTGTTATCCTATACCTTGTCCAGTTTTTCATGACTGTCTTCACTGTGTTCCATGGTATATCCAATGCTGCAGAATTCTTTTGTACCATTCTCCTGACTGATACATTTAAATAATGGGATTCCTTTGATGCTTTGTAAGCTCTCTGCAAACCATGGCTTTTGCTGTTGAAGGCAACTGAGTAAATGTCAGGAAAATCTTACTAGGACAGCTGAACTTTATTTGGGGTTAATCAGAGTCTCTAAGTGATGGCAGGTATATACCCAAGAAGACTAAATGCTGTGATTAAAATAAAAGGTGCTTCAACAAAGTATTAGTTTAACGGTGTGTACACTTATGTAACCAGCTTATTCTGCATTTTTTATACTTTTCCCCCAAACAGATTTGCTTGTTTTTCAATTGAATTGTACAGGTTATAGGTCACATTAAAAGTGGGAAATGTTTTGAAATGAATTATTGTGATGTCATTTTTTTTTTAAATCACAAAAATCTGGCATTTTAACAGGGATGTGTACAGTTTTTATATCCACTGTAATAGCACCTTCAAGTTAAGCTTCTGAAATACTTTTTTTTCCCGCCACGACACCTTGAAATGACATTAAAGAGAAAACAAGAACCCATATTTTCATTATTTCTAAAGCAGTTTATAGTCAGCACATTTGAGATGTCTTTAGAAGCCCCAGACACTTTGAAGGGATGGAATGAAAAAGATAATCTGATAACAGTGTGTCAAGGTTTGTGAATGCGGCTCAGTACCTGGGGGATGGACTATTAGGCGGCGAGCTGCCTCCGTTGTGCAATCTGTTCCTGTAAGTGAGTCTCTGACGAGCCCGCCGTTCGTTCTGAATGGCAGACTTGTAGTCGGAAATGATGGAGATGATGTGTTTTTCAAAGAAGGCCGACAAGCTGAGGGTCATGGTATAGATCTAGACATCAAAGAAAGTCATTCATAAAATACTAAACCACTCCTTTTCAGATTTCAGCTATAATGACAGTACTTTTACATAATGCTTGTCTTTATATCTCATGAGTGCTGCTTCACCTGTGATTTCTTGTTAGGTGTGTATGCTTTAGAGTTGCTGAAAATGAGGCGGATGTCTTTGGCAAACTCCACTGGATTTTCATAGTTGCCTGCTACCAGAGTCTCTGACACTGTACCCAGATCCATGGGAGTGTCAATGATGTCTCGATAGTCCTAAACAAAAACAAGGGAGAGAGTAGAAATGCTGAAGAACACAGAAATTCATCTAAATTTAACTTTTACACTTGTTGCATGCATTCTCAATACTACTTTAAGTCTTATGAAGTGTTTTCTGGCATGTGCAGCCTTATTTCAAATGGAAGTTGATCCTGATTGTTTTACCGGATACTCAAAGAGATCCACGGGCTGCCTGAAAGGTTCCGAATCCGGGGCGGCTATCATTCGACGCAGCAGCTCTCGACATTGACCTCGCCATAGTTTCACATCCAGGACCACACCACGCTTCTTAGAATTTGGAGTGGCTCCCTGGCACAGACAAAATGAAAGTCACTGAGACTGGGACAACAGACTTTAAAATCCTGTCAAAGTCTAAGATCAGCTGCGGATTTACCCGATGTCCTGTAGATGTTCCTGGAGTGTCGGAGTCTACCTCCAAGTCAACCTGCAAAGGAACACATATAAGTCTATGTTACTGTTTAAAGAAAAATCAAAATCTATGCTTTTTAAGACCTTGGTATATAAAAATGTGAATGTGATGTGGCACTCTCTAGCTGGCACCGCCTACATTACTTTTGTTTCATGCTGTAAGTCCTTTCCAGACTTCCCCATTTCCAAACCAAGCACCAAAGGAAACATCTACACCATACGGGGTAAGTGCTAGGACCTACTAAGTGTTACTGTCAGGTCGCTAACGGACCAGTGGAAGACAACTGCAATTATGCTATTAGGTTAGTGCCCCCCAGCGCTAAATGTTCCAGATGACAAATCGATAACAAAATTCAGCAAAAGTGACAACTTTAAAAAATGATTTGCAAATTTAAGCTTCATTGGCAAACAGTCTTTAACGCACAATCTGCAAATGTAAACCTGAAGGAAATATGAGACATTCAAGACTATTTTCCTGGATTTTGGCTATTTAAGACTTTTTAAATAACCCACAAAAACCCAGCAGTCTCACCTCAACTTCTTCTTCACTGCTGACCTCAGACCTCAGTTTGCGATACAGATTCAAGATATCTGTGCAGCTTTGGTCCCTGAAAGATGCAATGGATCAAGGTATCAGAAACATGCGTTGGGAGTTTTCATCACAGTTACCCCACTATTAAAGTATCAATGAATTTAATACAGCAGAAACTCAGTCAGGTCTTACCCGATATAGTGAAGGAGAACATCGGTCACCACCTTGGCAGCTGCTACAATGGGGCTTTGAGGTTCATTGAAAGTGCGGGCATTGTGTTCAATGTAACGCACCTCCCACATTAATGCAGAGATCCGCCTGCAGCAGAGGAAAACATCAGTGCTTGAAATTCAGAAGTCAACACATCATGACTTTGAATTCATAGTGAAAAAAAATTAGTGCAAGGGGTTGTGTATGTTGCTTCACCTGTAAAAGCGGTACTCAAGTCGTTTGCGGATGGTGCTGAGGTCAGTGGGGTAAGCCACTACAGTGCAGTACAGTGGGTAGTCCTGCAAATTTACTGGTGCTGCGAACGCCTTGGCTACATCTGGGGACAAACAAAAATTAGATCAAACATGGCAAAGGTAAAAAATGTCAGATTTTACTTACTGCAAGCTACTATCAATCCTTTTGGGGACCTACCTAGTGTCAGAAGCTGATCGATGCCATGGATGACTCTTTCACATTCTTCATCTCGTGTATGAATCCCCCACTCTCCTTCCTGAGGCTTGTAGAGTAGAGCTTTGAGCTCCTCTTCTGCCACCTCCACCCCATCACCAACCTGCTCTGGCAACGCAGCTGATGGAGCCAAGAATTGTTTCAGAAAATTAAACAGCAGTTAGTACACTGCTCAACACATGGATGAACTTTTTTTTTTTTTTTTTTTATAAAGGTAACTAGAGGTTATACTGTAGGATCATAAAGAATTTTCTTGATTAAAATTCATGGAACGGAGTGCAATAAAAACACACAGGATTGAAGTGACAAGACATTTTTTTTTAATGTTACCAGTTTGTTACTGAAAGAAAATGGGATAATAATTCTGCACTGACCAAGCAGAAATGCCAGCAATGTGAAAATTTCCATTTATATGAGCCTGTCAATTAGAATGAACCACATGCTGTCAGAATAATGTGATTTCTAAAAGGACTTTGGGGAGGTTTCAAGGTTTCAAGTCTTCAGGTGTGGTCTAGACTGCCTCCTGTTAAAACTGTCATGTCTCTTAATAAAATAAACTACAGTAAACACATGGCTGCAGAAAGCAATATGTAAAGAGTCTTTGCTGAGTGGTGGCATTATCTACATGAAAATGCAACTCAGTTGTGTCTGCACAATGTCTTTTCTGAACTTCTTTCATTTATATGGTTATTTCCAATAAGGCCATGGAAATGAAGGGCAGACAATGTTTTTAGTTGTGTGTTCTAACCCCTATTCACAACCACTGTTAGATGAATGAGATGAAATGTGTTTCTTTTCAATGGAAAGGCTATGATATACTGTACTTATATTCAGCTTCAGTTTTATTGCATACAATTGTGTTGTTCACAAGTGCAACTGTTTGACTTTTTTCTTCTCTAACAGACTGACACATTTCAAAATAATACACACATTTAAATAAATATTACTGACCTTCTTCAGGAATAGGCTCCATGTCCCAGGGACTCATTTTCTCCCGCTCACCATTATCCCATCTGATGAAACATATGTGATAATATAACATTAAATAACACCGTGTATGAGATTACAGATGCTTATCTGATTTTACTGTGAGAAAAGATGACATGAGCTCAGCAAAAAAGAACGTGATATATACACTGCTCATACACAGACATACTTTACTGCATAGCACTGAAACAGGCTATCGGGATACTCCGGCTGCAGTGGCTCCTGATCCTCCACAGATCCGAACCACCAGGCATCATCAATGATGCTACGGAACCTCATACCTGGACAAAGGATCAAAGGTATGGGAAGGACAGTCCTCAAAATATCACATGAGCTGTAAATACAGGAACGAAACTGTTGGGAAGTCACTAACCAGGTTGCCAGTTGTGCTCTTTAGCCTCATTGTAAAACTGCTGCAGTACCAGAAAATCTATGACATCAGGCATGTCATGATACCTGGGGAGCGAGGGAATTAAATAGTGGTCAAATATATGCCGTTACAGTTATTTATTATGTTGAATATAGTGAATATCACTCATGCTCACTTTAAGGAGAAAGACTCGTTGGTCATTTTCCCTGAGACTGGGTCCAAGAAAGCCAATTTTAGGCAGCAGAGGGTAGGAGGTCCCACTTCATACTTAATTCCAACCACTTTCACAGATTCCTGGTCCTGAAGAGTCAGAAGAGAAAAGTAAAGACTGAGGGTCAATGCAACTGGACAAAGTCTTGTAAGTAAGGATTACTGTGGCATTCTGTACACTGTGTGTTTAATCTGGATTCAAATTGTTTTCATTCTCAAAAAACACCAATAGATTGTGGGGCACTGGGGGGAGGGAAAAAAAAAAAAAACTTTGCAGAGAGCTTAGAGGTCTGCCAATTTTTGCTCATGCTAACTGCAGTGCAGAGTGGGCATGACCGCTGGGTTAACATTTTCAGGTGGTTACAAAAATTGGCTGCTGTTTTCTAACTCTCCGAACAGCTTGTGCTCTAATGGAGCACGTCAGCGCTGGTACACAGCACAGCACAGGCTTTTATATAAAATTGTGCCTCACCCTGAGGTTGAGTCTGTTCCATGGCTGTTTCTGAGGGTTGATGCTGTAGGCCTTAGCCCTGCGAACAGCCCGCACGTAAGCCTGATGGCCCTGTTTGAAGTAGATGAGCTGGAGGAGGACAGGAGAATCGTGTTTTTTTTTTTTTAAATTATGTGATGTAATATATATTTTCTGTTTGATATTAAGAGTGACAGTCCTTACTTCATCTCCCATTTGTGGAACAAAAGGAGAGCGGCGTGGGATGGTCTCCATAATCCAAGATGGTGGCAGCCACTCCTCCGCATCAAGTCCACCAAGAGAGGATGTGGGTTTCTGAGTGTACACGATTTTACAGGTGTGTAAGCACACACTCCTCCTGTCACTCGTGTGTTGTGTGACACCAAGACATGATTTTACTGTGAATACTGGAGCTGCAGGTCGTGTTAGCTCACCTGTTTGGTCTCCTTGGGCTTCTTCCTCTTCTCCTTTTTCCTCGTCTTGGCCTCCTTGGCCTCGTCACCTCCTTCTTCCTCCTCAGAGCTGCTGTAATCTGGAGGCTGTACAGGTCTCCGAGTAGGTCGCTTCGGTGGCTGCAAGTTGATCCCAGCATCGGCTGTCCAATCGGAATATTCACTGGAGGAATCACTGAGAATCAAAGTGGGGTGTTGTTAGGTGGGTGACTGGACCTATATTTTTAAAAATTCTGCTCAATCCGTGTGGTTATTTACCTAGAGCTGCTTTCACTCTGCCACCGAGCTTCACCGTCGGAGGATGCGTCAGTTTGCTCCGCGTGTTCTTCTGCCTGCTAACACAAATACATCCAGTACCTTCAGTATAATAAATGATTGCTGACTGATAGTGCTTGGTTCTGGTATTGTTTCTGTTTTCTAAGTGACTCTATAGCATATGTAACTTTGAGAATCATGCACAACAAAATCCTTCAGGTGATGGAAATGTAGAATAGAAAGGTGGAGCATACTTCTCCATCACTGTCTGAGTCCATCTGGTTGCTAGAGTTACGTCGGTTGCTGGAATTTCTACTCCTGGTTCCAGGACGGCGGACTTGAGCTGATCGAGTCTGATAGGCGTGGCGCTGCTGCGTTTTCTTCGTGGGCCGCAGGGAGCGCAGGCGTGAGGACAGCAGATCGCTCTATAAAATGCAAAAGGTGGGTGGAAATGGAAAAGAACAGGAATGAATTTGCACACATGGCAATTCCTGACACGTGACAACAACAGTGACATGGAAAAAGGTGTACCTTAGGAGCACAGGTTACTGGTTTCTTCTTCCTTTCAGCATTGTATAGAGAACATTCAATGTCGCCTTTGGCTTGTCTGCACTCCTCCAAAACTCTTTAAAAAAACAAAAACCACCATGATTTACAGAATGTTACTAAAAACGCCCACCATCTCTAGATAAAAAGATCTCCTTGCTTAAAATCTAACCTTTTCTATGTTATCTCCTTAAAACTAATGTAATTCCCTCCATCCACCTCACCTGAATATCCCCTGTGGCACTTCATTGACCACCACTCTGCGGCTCCAGGCAAGCAGATCCCTCTCGGTGGCCACCTGACTGCGAAGGGCATTATGCTGCATTTGCCACACGCCATCCACCTGCCCACTTCTGCGAGGTGCACTAACTGGAGAGGAGGGCACCGCCTCTGCTCCATCACCAGCTGAAATTAAAATAAATAAATAAATAAATATATATATGATTATAGCTTTCTTAGTAAAAACACCATTTATGGAATAACTTAACAAAAAAATAGCAGAATTTTACAAGCATAATTTCAGGCATGCTGAAAGAGCCAACAACATACTGTATATCATACAGAAAAAGGGGGAAAAAGCTTAAATAATGTTCAGTTAAACATACCTTCTTCCCCTTCTGCCTGCTGCTCTGCATTCTGACGCTCATCCTGTTCATTCTGCAACTGTCTGATAAGATTGTCCAATAAGCTTTCTCCATTTTCTCCCGTTTGCTGGCCAAGAACCTGCTCAACCAACTCTCCATCATCTAAGAAACAAAGAGAGAGTGAGAGACAGATCAGACGTCAAACGCTATCTGTCCCTTTTCTTAAGTTTGAACTGTGAATCTATTGTGAATGTTAATGAATGGGATTTTTACTGTTAGCCATGTATCCCATCTGAGGTATTAGCTGCTCTTCCTTGCAGTTCTCCCGTCCAGGCACCAGGCGCTGGTAGTGAGGAGGATGAGGATTCCCATCAACATCCACAAGGAAGGGTGGAGGCATGAGGTGTGGGGCCTGTTGTGTCTGCTCATCCAGGACGTAGTTATTAGAGTCACGGATAAGAGGGCGATAGTCCGTGTGGAAGAACATCTGGTCAGGAATCTGGAAGGGAACAAGAACAGCACGCCACAACGTGACACCGAGTCTTATGATTAAAGAACAAAATGTGTAGTCACAAATCCACTATGCTGTCTAAATATTTATTCTAAATATTTCTTTAAAAATGAGGAAATGATAGGGGTGATTATTTTGGGTAAACAAGATTCAGCCAGCAGTTACCTCCTCATATGGTCTGCTGCAGCCAAAGCCAAAGATGAGCAAATGGCCGTGTGAGTCAGTGCAGGCAAAATGCTGCCCATCTGCTGAGAACTTGCAGTCAAAAATAGCACCGTGGCCTTGGCCCTCGATCTGAAAACAAATTTTTGAATAGGAACTTAAATCTGGTGAAAAACAAAACACTAATGGTGGGTGATGCTCACTGCACATCAGTTACCATGTTGAAGAAATTGCGGATCTTGACTCCTTTGGTTAGGTCCCAGATGTAAATGTTGCCGTCATGACCGGCTGACAGCATGATGCGGGAATCAAATGGATGAGCCTCCAACACAAACACCTCATCATCATGACCCTTGTACAGAGAGACAGCACAGACAATCAGGTTGGCCAGTTTGTCATTTTATACTCAGTGAGCTGCAGCAGAAAATCCCAGTTTTCAGCTACTCACAGACAAAACATGCAGCAGCTGTCCAGTCGATGTGTTCCACACTTTAAGCAGGTAGTTTGACACAGCTGTGATAACAGTGGTGTCTGTACGATCCCAGGCCACCATGGTCACCACTAGCTTGGCTTTATCATCCCCTGTGGCAGCAGTACTCCTAAAGGGAAAGATCCCATCAGTTACAAAACACGACAGGGCAAAACTGCCATCATGAGACACTACAAGTGTTCTCTCTCCTACCCTGGAAGCCTTGCAGCGATGTCTAAAGCAATGCTCTTCCACTCTTGTTGCTGGTAATGCCAAATCCTCACCGTGCCGTCACGACTGCCACTCACAAACCTTAGGCTGGACACACATACGTATTAGGCTGTCACACGCAGGTGAACTACACAAAAACTATTTGAGGTCTGTGGAGATTTTAGCAAACACACTCACCTGTCACTGTTATTGCTAAACTGGACAACTACAACTTTATCCTAAAAGCACAAAAAGCAGAGAAGAATTCAAGTTACCGAGATATTATCTGAATTAAGCTTAAACAGGACAACAGAGTGCACCAAGATGGATGCAGTTACTGGATTTTGTTTCTTACCGTGTGAGCATCCATCTCCGAGACCTTCATAGGAGATTCAGCACCGAGGTAGTATACCCTGATCATATGATCAGTGCCACCGGTAGCCATGAACATGCCACCTATTAACAAAGGAACACATTCACTCTGCAACACCAACATCATAATGTTCAGTCACAACTTATGTTAGTTACCTGAATCTGCCCACTCAACCATTTCAAACTATAAAATGCTTTTCATTTTGCAAACACACATCACCTTATTTTTTTTAAACTATTAGGCAGCACTCATTGTGCCACTCAAATGAAATTCTCTCACATGAGTGTCTTTGGTAATTTGCCCTGGTTAAGCTAATCAAAACACATCTCAAAAGCAGCAAAAGCAGCTTTTTGCTGAGCAGAAACGCTAAAATGAGAGATAGAATTTATTTTATTTTACTCTTAGCAACAGGAGTGGAACAAAACAAACATAATAGTTGTGTAGTTAATGATCTGTGTTTGCTCTGCTAACCACAGCAGCTGAGAAAAACTAACAACAAAATGTTACCTGGGACTGAGGTACACTTACCACTACTGAAAGATGAAGTGGAGACTTGCACTCCAGGCCGTGACCGCTCCAAAAACTTAACTGGTTGATCGCTGGGAGAGGGAGGGACACAATCTGTGGTTATCTTCATGAAAAGCAGCAACACCAATATTAAACATGCTACATTACAAGCCTCAACACTTACTTAAATTTCATGCTGAGCGAGTGCCACTTCCAGAAACACACCATGCCGTCTGCACCTGTTGATGCCAGGTATCGTGTTGTTCCTCTGACTGCTGGACAAAACTAGGAGGAGGGAAAGTCTGCAGAGGTTAGTCATAGGCAAGGAGTGAGCAGCATTCCACACAACAAGGTTACAGCAAGCAGAGGATTAAAGTGCTCAATATAAGATGAGAACATGAAGTAGATGAATTTGCTTTCAAACATTTAATTATGTTGTAGATGATGTGGGCAATTTTTCTTTTTTTTTGGATGCTTCAACTTTAATGTTGTCCAGTCCTGTAAAAGGATTCTACATTCTTCTTTTTTTAATTTCTGCTTTTTTAAAGTATCACCTGTATGGATGTGATGGACGCAGCATGGGCCTGCAACACAGTGATGGGCGCACAGGTGCGTAGGCACCACACTCTGATGACTTTGTCACAGCTGGCCGAGGCAATGAGGCTGTTCTCGTGGTTGACAGCCATGTCACAGATCTCTGCTGAGTGGCCACGGAGTGTTGCCAGGAGCCGGCCATCATCTGTGGCCCAGATTTTTACCAGGCAATCATCAGAACCCTAAAAAGAATCACACAGTGACAAATTAATAAGACAGCTCCACTGGAAACCTGAAGCTCTGTCCAATGGTACTTGACAAGGTGGCAACTTCAACTCCGCTAATGGAAAGATGCCCTATTTTATCTTATGTTCTGCAACACTTTAATAATTAGCACAGATGTGACACGACACCTGGAATCACGACCACTCAGATACAATAGATAGGGAATAATCTGGCCCAGAAATTCTCACCCACCGTAAATATCCGGCGACCAGTACGGTCAAAGGCTACACAGTAGACTGAAGAAAGGTGGCCAAGGATACGTTTGTGTATCTTCATGTGTTGGTAGGAGGAAGACGGCAGGACCTGGCCGAAACGAGCTGTGCCTGTGGCCTGGCGAGCACCCATGATGGACACTTGATGTAAGACACACAAGAATGATTAGTAGAGGCAACTCGCTGCCCTTGGTGCTTCGTGGCATAATGGATATAAATTATATAGCTGTGTACAAATTAATTTTAAAACGGTTCACACACCAACATTAGCAGAACTTCCATTGCTGACTGGAGGTTCTGGTGGACGTCCTCGGTGGAGTGCAGCAACAGCTGAGCCACTACAAACCTTGTGGCTACAACCTATGTTAAAGATGGTGGGTTAAAGAATGAATGTCAAAAATGATCTGTGCACACACAAGCACAAAAAAAACTCCAAAACACTAATAACACATTTGCAATGGTAGTGATTAAAATGACATGACTGTCCATAAATACAGAGAAAAAGGAACACAGGTGTATGGGAGGAAAACGCTCACTTTTGGTGGTGCGAAGCAAGGACTGTCTTCCCAGCCCCAGAAGCGTTTGGACTCCAGGAACACTAGGTGGGATCTCCTTCTCTATAAGCGGGCCTATCCGCTGACAAACATGGAGCAGATAGTCTGCAGGAATGTGCTGGTTCAAAATCACCTGCAGAGTAATACAACAGATAACAAAAAAAAACAACAACACACAAGCATATCAGCTGCATTCTTAAAGGCTGCTAAAAGAAATGTTTTAACTTAATACAAAGTACTCCAGACAGAGATGCAATCCTCAAATAAAAAAAAACAACTGACGGTGGATTTTTGAGGGTGATACTAACATAGTATGGGGTTTTGAATCTAATAGATCATCTGACAGTAATTCTATTATGCATAAAAAAAATAAAACATTAAGCTCATATTGTTCCATATGTTTGCTTAACTGGTTTAAAGAAAACAAAACTTTTTATCTCTGATTGCAAAACAGGATTGAACTAAAAATGTTTTGCATGCTTTTAAGGCATTGTCTGCAATAAGGAGAAGAAAAAAAACAATCTGATTTCCTGTAATTTAAAGTGATTATAATATGAGCTGCCTTTTTAAAAAGACAATAAAAAATATTCACAAGAAACACAAAATTCAAGCAGCTGTGCAATCAC
>VVAS01110510.1:0-10208 GCA_015103295.1 Ptychochromis oligacanthus | reverse complement strand
GCTGGCTGGACTGACTCAACATGACTGGTTTCTGTGTAGACAGAGCGAGAAACTAAGCCTGTCCTCGGTGGATTTGCTTTGCTGTTTACTGCTCAGAGTGGGTAAGGAGAGATCTGGGTCGATTATATTCCTCCCTAAACATGCCAGCAGTTACATTACAGGATTACTGACATTTAAAAGTATCTGCTATGTAACAGCGTTACCTACTGAGAAAAGTCACTTGTTAGGGTATTTTTGTGTTACTTAAAATAAACACTCCTTTGCATTTAATTTGTTTATGTTTGTTGGTGGGTATCCTACTGTACCTCTGAGTGTATTGACTTTGCCTTACTGCATAGTGAGATGATATTGGTAGCATCTCCAGCACCACATAGCTGGCAAACAAGCTTGTTAATTTCTCAAGAGTGAGAGCATTTAGTTGCAGTTTCAGAGCTGTAGCAATGGCATCATTCTCCTTTTTAAAAGGCAGCACTGGTGTTGTGGAGCTTGCAGGTGCTTCTTGAAAATGTGAACTTGAGCTCCTTAGTTGCTCTCACTTACTACTTACTGCCTGGCAGAAATTAATGCACATACTTTCAGCTGTCTTAGCTGACCTTAAAATGCACACTGACACAACTATAGATTTGGATTTGTTCAACTATGCTGCTGAAATCCAAGGAGTCATCATGAGTTGTTTTTTTTGTTGTTGTTATTTTTTGATTGTTTTTCTTTTGTTACAACAAAAGGAGCTGGAAAGGAAATGCAGTAACAAATTTAACAGTAACGGATTCCTTATTTTAAAAAGGTAACTAAATAACTAAATGCTGACTTGAATTGTAAAACTAACGCTCTATGTTAGTGGTTACAACAAAAAAGTAATCTGAGTACCCTTACACACTGTAGCACTTTTATTTATATTTCTTTTAGAATTTTAGACTTTTATTAAAGATTTTTTTCAACACATTTAATTCCATTATGTTTATTTTTTATTATTATATTAATAAATAATATTTGTATTTTATATATTTTTATTTTTAGGTTTTCTTGTTTTTCTTTTATGATTTTCTTTTTTTTTAGTGTCTAGCTAGCAACTTCTTCATACACATTTTTTTTTTCTTTTTTTTTTTTTGTTACAAATATTGAGAACATCCTCACAATGTGGATGTTACTAAAACAGTGGCCCAGTCCCAGTACCCCTCCCCAGCTCTCTGGGTGGTCACTGCCTCCCTTTGGCATGGCTCTGCTTGGTACAAGTCCAGAGTCCTTGAGGTGAAATGGCACAGGTCTGTGGTTGGCACAGTGGTTGTGCAGTGGCTAACATCTCTGCTAGCCTCAGCAAACAGTGCAGGTACCACTAGTCTAAACACACACAGACACACAGTATAGTGACACAGGCTCAGGATAGCCAAAGCTGAATCTACAGCCAAGTCCACTTACAGGCCATGGGAGGATAAACACACACTTTGGCCAAACACACACGCACGCATGGCCAAAACCAACCTCAACCACTCAGTGGCCAAAGGCATTTAGAGCACAGTCCCACTCAGCAGGGAATCCCAGTGTTTGGCTCTCTATCTCTCTTGGAAAATCCATCTGAGATGGAAAAGAGGAAGGGAAGAGGGAGAGAGGGGGGTTTGTGGTAAGAAAAGCTGGACAATCAAAAATTGCAGTGTTTAACACTTCATTTTCAATCCCTGCCGATTCCATTTCCCGCCAGTGTTAATTGCCGCTGTGCTACCTGCCACCAGCGGTCCTTTATGAAATGATTTCTGAATTGAAGCATATGGACGAGGAGCCGCGACGGGAGCCATGAATGACTTGAGGAAGGGTCCCATTAAATAAGAGCCGGCTAATTACTTTGTCCTCCCTTTTGTCCTGCACTATCCGGGCTCTTGCTGCTGTTCATATATCTTACTGTAATGAGTAAAGCCAGGGCCCGGCACCTGTGCTTGGTAATTAAACATATAAATTCTCCCCTCACGGAAATATGTGTACTCACCAGGATTGATTTATAAGGCTCTCTAAATTGCACAGTTGAGCTTATTTTCTTGGCTGATTTCTTTCTTTTTCTTTTTTTTTTCTAAGGGGGTGGGAAAATCGTTCATCAGTTCAACGATGGAAAGCTTGATCTTTTTAAAACACTTGTCTTCTCTGAGGGTTCAGGTTCCCTTCTTTCCATTGTTGCTGTTTGTTTAGTTGGTGAAGGTGGTGATAGTGGTACTCCCAGGCAGGCCTTTTGGGATCAGAAATGAACTGTTACACCCTCACAGCCAAGAACACAAATGAAAAATGTCCACATAAAAACATACCATGATCAAGAAGGGATCCAAACAAAATAGGTTTATGACTCATTTACGAACCCCCTTCCCGCTCAGAAGTTACTCATACTGTACTTTATGACAGACAGAAGGCCATGGAATCACTGCTTTTCACTTCATATTCCCTTTCTGCAGTCTTGTTTGAGACCTTGTTTCATTCACACTTATATATTTGTACATTATAGATGAGCATACATGTTTTAAGATAGCTGTTCAATCATTTGGATTTCTTTCACTGCATAAAAAAATTGAATTTTAACAGTAAATTCCTCAGCTTTAAAAGAAGCTTAATAATCATCTTTTCACGATACATTTGCTTATGTTCCATATAGCTGTTCTGATACTGTTTTCTGATTCCCTGTTCTGGCTCTATATGAGTTTGGATTTTTTTGTAACCTTGTGGATGATTAGCATTAAAACTGCCTTTGCGTTGGAGTCCTGTCTCCTGCGTTTGGGTCCTCTCCCTGTCTGCCACACAGCCGGCCTTGACAGTTTTGGATCACTGAAAAGAGAACTCTTGAAAAACTCCTGCCAAGGTGAAGATTTTTAGGAACTCAACTTTTGCATTTGCGTGTGGACAAAGAAAACTGAGATTTTGTTTTGCAAGGTCAAAGGTGTGCACCTTTATCTCCTTTTTTGACGTCATGCTGTGCGCCATGTTATTGATCACGCGTTTTTGATTGGCCAAGATTTCTTGAGGGTTTGGGTTATATCGCCACCTGTTGCTTTGGGATGCTCTTGACAGCACTTGAGATGTGGAGGGAGATATTTTTTCAAATCAAACTCAGAAAAATCCCCGTTTTAAAAAATACCTGTGTACGTGTGGACGTACCCTCAGATCAACACAATTGAACCCAACTTTAACAAAGTAGCACAATGAGAAGATCATGAAATGCAGAGCGGCAGAGTTCAATCTTAAACACAGTCTGTATCCAAAAGCCTGTTTTCAGGATTAAGATGGACATATCAAGATGGGATGTCAGGTGTTAGTTTTCATTGGAGAACCAAAGAAATTTAGCAACTGGTTAATACCATCCTTTAAGGTTGGATTACACCCAGCTAATGCACAAAAGGTAAGATGGTAGCTATTTTACCTATATTGTGCTAACATGGTACATATCATAGATGCAAACAATAAACTTGACAAAATACTTACTTACTGACAGCATAAAGTGAGGGTCTTTTAAGGGATATCTACACATGAAGAGACTAGCAGTGTTGCAGTGACCAGAGACCATTAACTGTCAATGAAATTTAGTGACTTGTAGCAAACAGCGCCAAATAACCATTAGTGAGTTTAACTCTCTTCAACTTTGAGGTGAGTGATCAAAGAAACTGCCAGTGGGCGCAAAGGATACTGTTGATACACATATGGCAACTACATACTAGGGCTACCAATGCAATTGGTGCCTGAAATGTCCACTGGTGCCCAATCATCAGCTACAAAATGATGCATGACGAGCAAATCAGTTTATATGTGGCTAAAGTGTAACTTCTAGAAAACTAGTAGAACTGATACCTGTATAAAAATCACTGCGTATTCTTTAAAGAGACAGACATGGTAACAGGCAACCTGACTGTGATCAAATACCATTCATCAGAGAAAAAAGCTCTCTATAGGCTTTCAAATTTTGTTGAAATGACCTCCGGTATTCTTGGAGGGCCTAAATTTACAGAGTGATCAACTTGTGATGCTGACCTGAACTTGAGATTCTTTGAGTCAAAATCAAGCAGCAACTAATGTATTACTAAGTCACTTTTCAAAGTCCATTTGCTCACTAAAACAATGATGGATGTGAAAGATTTAGGAAAAATAAGGTGGCATTTTAAAGATGCAAACATTTACCTGAGAGCTTCTAGTGAAAGCAAAAATGATTGTTTCTTAAGCTGGATCCATATCAAAGACTAAAGGCTGATTTATGGTCTTGCATTGGCGTTTGCTTGCACAGCTCTCTGCCTATCCAAAGAGAGAGCTTTTGGGAATGCAGCCAACATTTAGGCTAACAATAGCTTGCAGTCCTCCAAAAACCCAACAGACTATCTTCCTTGGACTTCAACACTATATGCAGAGTGAATGCTCATGGCTAAAATAAGAAAGGTAATGGTGACAGCACAGTTCACTATGAAGAAAAGGTAGTGCAAAAAAAATAACAAAAAATAAGTAAAGAAGCACCGATAACTGTAACAGTGGAGGGATAATTATTCCTAACTCTTGTTTTTCCTCGACTACAAAAAAGTTCTTCATATTTTTAACATTTTTAATACTGTCCCCAAATGGCAGCAGACAGCTGCCATATGCAAAGGTCTGTGTTAGCACCAACAAGGTACCATGCTAGAGCCTTAGTGCCAGATTCACATCATCCCTACTAATCCCTTTTTCATTACTCTTAACTGTTTTGCTATAATTATTTTTATGTTCTTATTGCATTTTAATGGAGAGACGCCAAGATCCAAAAGTGGCCAGTGGTTTGCCACTCCCGCAGTTGTGGCATTTGCCGGCGCTGAAACAGTCAGCTGCTGGGTAGAAGTGGCCAATACTGGCGCTGGCTGTTGTAGCGTCGGCATTGGCCACTTTTACCCAGCGGCTGACTGTTTCAGTGTCGGCATATACCGATTGCCAATTTTATCGAGCGGCTGACTGAGTGGCTGACCGTTTCAGCATCAGCAAATACCACAACTCCATTGGCCATTTCTGGATCTCGGCGCTGCTGTTTTAATGCCACTTAGTATATATCAATAAGGAATCTTCAGAACTTAGATTGGCAGCTGTCATGTTGTGTTGAAAAATTACTTAATGTTAACAAGTCAGAAGCATTGGAAAATTTTCCAGTTGTCACCTTCCCATCCATGTGACGAGTGGTGTAAACATCAGGGTGCTAACAAAAAGATATCTTTTGTGAGTCCACTGTATTTATTAAAGTGCAGTTATTTTAAATTATTCTTTTTTTTTGCCACAAGCTACCTCATGCAAGTTAATGAAGTTAGCAGTAAAAAGTCTTGACATGTCTAGTGTACTTCCTTACTTTTTCAAAGTGCACCTCGGCGTAATTCTCAGGAGTTTACATACAGCGTAGTCATAGTAAAAAGAAATTAAGCCCTCTGTCAGTTCTAAGGTTTTACATATCTGGATATAATAAAAAAAAATGTAAGTCCTTACCAGGTCTTAAAATTATGTAAGTACAACCTGAGTTGAACAACAACACATGATAAATTACACTATCTGTATGTGTGGTTCCCTTGCAGCTTAGAGAAAAGATGGATGTAGCTACTGTGACATCACTGAAGTGTCATTTTGAAACCTAGATTTGAGCATTTTGGCAGTTGTGATTGCGGGTTTTTTCAAATCAGACATCAAGAAGGAGGGAATATGATATTGAAAATGATTGATGCTGCATGCATAAAGTAGTGGCCTGTCAATGCCACGGTAGATTCACGCCCAGGTCCTGAGGATAATGTACCCAAAGAGATGGTCCGTGGTTATTTTTTATGCAAATTCCAGATTGTCTTTTTTGTCTTGTTGGGTACTTTCATATAAGCAGACTCTGTAAAACAGAATATAAACCCATATAAGCTTCAATGTCCTCCACGGCTGATGGAATTCCCCATTAGCTGCCCGAGAATGATTCCCAGCTGGGAGTCTCAGTTTGAATGTGCTGTGTTAAAACCTAACGAATGTCATAATTAACTGGATATACTTTCCATTTAGAATTGGATCCACTCTTATAAAACCGTCTACCTTTTAACCCCTCTTTCAACCCCTACTCTGCTCACCCTTTCTGCTCTCTCATTATTCATTTCCTAACATGACATTTCTTTATTTGGTTTGCATTATTTTTTTTTTTCTGTTTCTTGTTCAATTTCTTTTCTTTTTTGGGGGGGACTTAGCTGAGACCTACAGCTTTCAGACCATTCCTGACACTTTTGTTAATAAATCATTGGGAAGTTAATGAAAACGGCATTCAGGCATATCCAAAATGATTGTGTTCTTTGTCATGCTAATAAAGTGAAAGATGTTCGTCCAATGGGTGAATGCCTGCACATTACCAGCAACTTCTGATTATGTGTGTGCCTGTTGCACCTCCTTCTTTCTCCCTCACCCTTCCCTTGTTTTTCTTCACCCTCTCCTTCTCCTAGACGAATGTTTTAGCATATTTATCTCATAGGTTATCAACATGAATCCAATAGGTTCCCCAAGCAGACGTTTGTGTCGCTCTAAATTGCTCAGAGGTAAGTAAAAGGAGATGGTTACCTTGACTTGCTGTTGACCTCTACTTTTTCCTCTCCCTCTTACCCTCTCTTCCCTACCTCCTGTCTCCATTTACCACCTTTGTGTCTACGCTTTACATACAGGAGAACAGAACTTAATTTACCTCAGAACTTAAAAATGAATCAAAAGTTGGAAGCAGCTGCCAACCATTTGATGGGCAGCGACATGCAGGAGGTGGCCGAGTCAAACAGGTTTCAGAGTATAGCGGATTTTTTAAAAGCACTGTTTCTATTAATTTTTATTTATGTTATTTCATTATATAGCACTTTTTCTCAAAGACTCAGAAAGTACTTTACGAAAGCCAATAATTAGGGTGCAAAACTAATACCAGTGGAAAATAATGGTTCCTGTACAGGGTACAGGAATGCTTTTTAAGATGACTTTAAAAATAAGTAGTTCCTAAAGTTCCAGAACAAAATATTTGTTTTATACAAAATGCCAAATATGAATATTGTCTTACTGTTAACCTCTTAACAGACACCAGAATGCCTGGCAATCCACTTGCTGCATTTCTCTTACCTCAGAAGTCAGATGTAGGAGCTGTGAAGGACCTCATACCTGAGCCGACCACGTTCCAGGAGGTATCGAGCAAGTTAGAGTCATTTAGCAGTCAGTAGCAGTAGCTGGAATACAATGCAGTGTCTGTTTATTTATGCTTAAAAATAGCTTATATAGTCACAAATACACAACAGTTCTACAAGTTGTACAGTTTTACTACGGTTTATGCTAACTACTGCCATCTTTGATTGTGAAGTCGGGGTTGGTGTGACTTCTTCAAGTGGGAAGTCTGTCTTGAGGGCGTGTTTGTTTCAGCTGGAAATTCAGACTGTGAACTTGGGATTTCCAACTTCCCACTTCAAATGGAATGCAGCATTAGGTGTAGGGGCAGGTTAACATCAACACTCTCTTTATGAAATTTTTGCTACTTATAACTAAGGGTCAGAATTTGGCATAAACAACTTGAAAGCATGGATCCATCCTGCCTTGTATCAATGGTTCAGGTTGCTGCTGGTGGTGTAATGGTGTGGGGGATATTTTCTTTGGACACTTGGGCCCCTTAGTACCAACTAAGCATTGTTTAAATGCCTCAGCCTATCTGAGTATTGTTTCTGAACATGTCCATCCCTTTATGACCACAGTGTACCCATTTCATGATGGCTGCTTCCAGCAGGATAACACACCTTGTCACAAAGCTCAAATCATCTCAAACTGATTTCTTGAACATAACAATGAGCTTACTGTACTCAAGTGGTCTCCACAGTCATCAATTCTCAATCCAATAGAGCACCATTGGGATGTGCTAGAATGGGAGATTCACATCATGGATGTGCAGCCGACAAATTTCCTGAACTGTTTTGACACACATGGATTGTTGGAGATTCTTTGTTCAACCATTTTTTAGCCATTCCTTTTTTAAAAAACAACAACAAAAAAAACTAACAGTTGCATTTAGAATAAGCATTTCACATTTCTTGAGACTAATCAACACCTTTATCAACTAAATAACATTCAAATCTAAATTAATTTGTAGGCTGACCATTGACCAGTAGACATATTACCACAAATTCTCCTGCATTGACCATGTTCAGGCATTTTACTCTGTGACTGTTTTATTTTTGGAGTTAGGAAAAACCTTAATGAGAATTCCCCCCATAGACACAAGTTTAAGGTGGTAGACTATGTTCTGTACATATATAACCATTTCGCTTCTCTTAGCTTTTATCTCCCACCTTGATTTAACCCCACAAAGTCAAAGTCATCATCCGTGTTGACTTCAGCCTCACAGTTTTAACACTGTAGAGAGACCTCTGTCTGATTGCTATATATATATTCTTTTTTTCTCTTCAAAATAATGTCTTAACCTCTTAAGATCCACAAGGTCAATCCTTGAAGAGTTCGGGTTAGATACGTTTATTTTGGCATCACAGTTTTTATGTTAAAAGCTTTTTTATTTGGCTATTCCAGATAGATAAAAATCATATAAAACGGAGTCTGCGTTAACCTAACCCAGACCCTATTGCAAATCCTAGATGGGTTTTAAGGGACCAAGTGGATGCTAAGAGGTTCACTTTCACCAGGTCACCCGTAAACTGCTTAGGGGTAGGGTTAGCCACATGCTAGATAAACATAGTTTCAGAAGAAGATGTTACCTTTCATATCAACTTTATATATTTATTTATTTTATTATTGTTTTCATTATAAGACTTCCTTTTGCCAAATAATAATTTCATAAAATGGGGTAGATATGAACTTAACAGCAGGTTTTGGGCTTATCCAAATAACCCTGAGTTTTCAGTACTACAAAAGCACTTTTTACCAGGGTTCATCACCGTGGTAACATATGCTGCAGACCTAATCTACTCCAAAGCAGGTTATGTTTGAGAGTAGAGATCAATAGGTATGAAATCATTGCCTACTGACCAATCAATTCTCTGGAAAATAGTGTCACCATTTCTGAAAGATCCCTCACACCTTTGTGCGTGGAGGGTCGGAAGTCTTTAGATGCTCACAAACTTCATTCCTTGACACAACTTTATTTCTTGATTATTTCCCATTGGCTCTAAACAGTTTTATGACAATTTTATTGTTCTATAAGCACGATTCTAAACATACGTACAAAT
Source organism: Ptychochromis oligacanthus (assembly GCA_015103295.1). Taxonomy (NCBI): domain Eukaryota; kingdom Metazoa; phylum Chordata; class Actinopteri; order Cichliformes; family Cichlidae; genus Ptychochromis; species Ptychochromis oligacanthus. The sequence continues at coordinate 1,023 of VVAS01110510.1, read as the reverse complement.
TTGATATAAGATCAACAAGTACAAATGGGTGAACAGTTTTGGATTCTGTTTTTATATTTTTTCTGTACATGCCATCAGAATGTTAAACACTAACTGTTCTGCAGCTGAAAGAATGAAAACTAAAACCGTCTTACACACATCTAAATATTCATTTAATGTGATAACAATTATAATCCGTGAGATTCTCCCGTGTCTTAATGATAGAGTTGTGATACTGATACACAGTCAGCATTTTTGCCAGCTTTCTTTGCTGGATTCAAATAAGCTAGACCTTATTATTAGTAGCTCCTTTCCAGTCTTACTTACGCTGATATGTCTGCAGCAGCTGTGTAGCTTTCAGTCTCTATTATGTGTTTGACCTCTTCGTGGATGCTTTTTCAAGGTCTTCTAGAGATTAAAACAAATGTACTTTTGCAGTATTTCTCCGTTCATTTAAATTTAATTCCATTCATTTGTATATCCCAGGATCACATGTGGAGGTTCAAAGGGCTTCACAGGGATAAAAACAGATTAAAAACACTGGAGAAAGCATGACTGTACAACCTTGGTGATTTGTATGTCAAAAGAAAGCTCGGAGTCAAAGATCACACCCAGATTGCATGCAAAATTTATAATTCTAAACATCAGAGAGACAAGCCATAAGATTTGAGACTGTGTTTATGCGACTACCGGTCAGAGGAACATAAAGGTGTGTGTGTCATCCGCTTAACAGTGGGAAATAAAGTATTTACAGATTATCTGGCCCACTGGAAACATATCAATAAAAATGGGACCAAGAACAGACCTTCGGGAATACCACATGAGAGAGGGGCCTGAGGATGAGGAGAAGTCTTCCATCTCAGAACTCAGGTCCAGAAGAACTAGAACAGAACAGAACTCAGTCGGCAGCAAGCAATAAATCATTAATCTTTTTTTTTTTTTTCAAATGTTAGATAAAAAGGGTAAATTTGAAATTGGTATAAAATGAGCTTTAGGTTTTTTTAAGTTGTCGAAAGTTATTTAGAGTTGTTTAAACCTTCATTT
>VVAS01110509.1:0-10555 GCA_015103295.1 Ptychochromis oligacanthus | reverse complement strand
CATAAAAGCATAAAACACTTTTTTTAAAATGTAAATGTCAAATATCCTGCTGCTGAGTTAGCACAGGCTCTTTGCTTTAACTGTAAGTTTCTTTAACATTACACCAACACAAATCCTCAGCAGTATCTTACCTGCGCTCGTACCCGGGGCCATAGGGGTACTGGGGTCTGGGGCCCATTCCTGCCAGAGGCCCGGAGGGTGGCCCCCGGGGGTACATGTCCTGCATGGCTCCACCGCTGGCCATCTGACCGGGGCCGAAGGCCTCGCCGGGGCCTGGACCTGAAGAAAGTAAACAAAAACTGAACCTGAATCCTGAAAACCAGCACTGATGCTGCTAAACTCTGTTTCTTTATTCTTATGCACCACTTTTAAGTGGCTGGAAGGAAGAAAATGTGAACGCTGATGTGAAACAGGCTCACTGGTGATGTAATGTGGATGTAATCCGCAGCAGCACCTGCAGTCAGACTGAAAGTTTAGGTTTCAGCCACCAGAGGGCAGCAGAGGACAGTCATTTCTTCTACTAAAGGCCTGAATAAAGCAGAGCTGCAACATCCACAGAATCACTGCTTCTTTAAAACGCTCAGCAGAGACAGAAAGAAGAAGGACTTCTTTTTAAAGATTTATTTTTTGGCCTTTTTGGCTTTATTAATAGTTTTGAAGTAAGACACGCAGTAAAGAGCCTGCACTCCAGCCATTAGGCATGTGGTCGCCCGCTCAACCCGTGAGCTATCTATGCGCCCGCTGGACTTCTTTTAATCAGGTACTTTGTGGTCCTGGATTAGAGGGACAGAACACAGACCAGCTGATCTACACCAGAACTTAAAATCCTGCAAAGAATTCCAACGTTATCGATCATTCGTCGCACCGTCGAGGAATTTTTAAACATTTAAGCTACAAATGCACCAAATTAAAAAATTATTAGTGCTCCTGTTTCATCCTCGTTCATCAGTGCGTTTTTGCCTCCTCACCCTTCCTCACGCCTCCGTACGGGTCTTTGTTGGCATCATACTGAATCCTCATGGGGTCTGCTGGACCTCCTCCCTGCTGGTAGAGGGCGCCGCCGGGTCCCGGGCCTCGCTTGCTGTGGAAGGCTGGATCGCTGCCCTCAGAGAACGGGTCCTGGACACTCACTCCTCCCATGTTCCTGAAGAAGAGTTTAAAACTTCAGATTAAAATTCAAAAGACACAAGATTCAAGTTGTTAATATGTTCAGTTTTACATCCACCTCCAGGGCTCAAAACTGAAGCCCAATAAACTGCGACGCAGGCGGCTGCAGCTGCTAGCTTCCTGTGGACCGTGTTTGTGCTGTTGGAGCCTTTTGGAGCATTTTTAATGCAATGATCTGACCAATAATATGGCTGCTGTGCGGTTCATTGGACTAACAGACCGTCCAAGAAGCCTGAGCTCCAGTTTTGGTGAGTGATTTTATTTTATGTTAATCTGAGATCAGGTGTGCCACAAGGCTCGATCTCAGGCCCACTGAGGTTTAGTTTATTTATACAGTTTTTTCAGTATAAAATTATCAGATTATACTATTTCCTGCCACTCTAATGAACTTTAATTCTGACATGAATTTTCCTCAAGCTGAACCCAGGCTGCAGAACATTTGGGTAAAATGAAACCTTTAAAGAGTACCTTTAAAACTCAGTCAACGCTCTCAAAACGATTTAAGGTCAGACTCCACTCTGTTGTGCTGCACAGTAACTCCTTAATGTTAATGTTCAGCTTGTTGAGGTGTATTTAACACTGGAGCTCCTCCCCTACCTGCTTCCAGGCTGAGGGCCCATGTGGCTGTGCGGGGTGGAGGCGGGGGTCGGAGGCTTCAGGTCTCCGGGGGCCTCGGTCAGGGAGCTGCTGCTGGACTGAGGGGTGTTTGGGCCCTGTAAGGAACCCGAGTTGGCTGCAGAGATACAGACCAGACAGAGTACACGGGTTACGTATCATCATGTAACGTCTCACTGCAGGAGCTCAGACATCAGCTGACAGGAAGATCATCAGCAGATTTATGAGAGGAAAATGACTCTGATCTCTTGGCCTCAAACAATTGCTAAGTGAATATTTTGGTGTCTTCAGTAACTATTTCTGATAATAAATCAGTCGTTGCAAACTAAAAACCTTTTTCCTGGTTCAAACCTGATGATCTGGTGATTTTGTGACATCTTTGAACTACTGTCCAGATAAGATGACACATTTGCAAAAGTCATGTCAGGCTTTAATTATGTGTTTACTCAGACTGCATAAATCAGTGGCTCCCAACAGCAACCATACGTTATTACTGCAAAAAGTTCCGATTTTTTCTTTTTCCCTGGAAGAAATAAAGGATTTTTTTGAGGGGAAATGAGTGCATACAAAGGGACATCCAGTACGTTTGTGCAGGTGGATGGTGGGAATTATGAGAGCGTGCTTTAACCTCTTCTAACCTTAGCTTGCTCATATCCTTCAGATTTTTGCAGAAAATTTGTCCTCAGGCTGTTCGAGGCAACGGGAGTCTCACTTTTTATGCTTCGTTTACAATCTGTTCAGACATTGGCAATAATAAAAAGTGCTTAATACATGAAAAACGCTGCATTGTGCATGTTTAATACATTTTTAAGTATTGTTTTGAGATTGTTCACTTGCCTTCAGCAGGTGCCACTTGTAAAATTTTCACTTCCTCTCTAAGGGTTCATATATTGAGATTCATGTCATTTGAAGTCAGACTGTGATTGTAATGTCTTCTGGTTTGTTTGCTGGCTTCATCTGTTTGAAGCCTTTGTGGGTTTTTTTTAATGTTTTATTCATTTAATGCATTAAATTTCTGTCTGGGGAGTTCATCCTGTTTATTCATTCTTCTGATTAAATAGATAAATTAGAGTTTACTCTTGTTATTTTAGTGTCGATGCACCTGTGTAACTAAATGTAAAGAAGGAATCTCTGAGAGGACAAAAACAAAGAAACGACTCTGCAGCTGAATGCATGTGAGGAATGAGAGCGAGAGAGAGAGAGAGGCATCGTGGGAAATTAGGTCAGTTTGAGGTCACTGGTGTTTACATTCACACTCTCCTCCAGCCTGCTGACAGCTCACTGTGTGTCTGTGTTACATAATCAGCTGAGAGTGTGTGTCTGTGTGTGTGTGTAATCCCTACCAGCGGCATCAATAACACCTTTTTCCACACAGTCACACTGCAGCTTTACACACTCGTCTCTCTCTGTTTTTTCACCCTCACACCTCTCACTCTGGTTTTATCAGCTGGAAACAGAAAAACAAAGATGAGCTGGACTTCTCAGCTGTTGGACGTTCTTTCTTACCTGGGGAGGGCGGCTGGATCTTGGCCTGGAGGGATGGCGGTTTCTTGGCGTCTCCAGTGGGTGCCATGGCCTCGGGCGGAGGCTCCTCTCCGCGCTCCATCTTACACTCGTAGGCGAACAGGTACTGGATGTACTGCTTCTTCAGCGAGCTGGCCGAGCTGCTCGACGTCCCCACATTGAGCAGGGACGACAGCTCCCGCCACTTCTTATTCTTATTCACCTGAGAGGAGGAACGGAAACAAAGATTCACGGATTAACTCCATCCACAGTTCAAAACCAGACAAGAAGCAGCAACAAAACAGCTGGAACGAACCATGAGATCACACAGAAAGGACACAAACGTGGCTTTTTTTTAATTTCTAAGAAATATTACACGTTAGACAAACCAACAAACATTTCACTTTATGGAAAAGGCGGGGACAAGTTCCTGGACACAGGCTGATGTCACTTGTTGTCGTCAATGATAAACTGAATTTGAAAGGATGGAAGAAGAGGTTGGAGTAATATGGGAATATTTTACCAAAGGACATTAAATTGATGTATTTCTCAATATGCTATAACATATGATATTAAAATGTCCCTTTGCACCATGTAAATATTTTCCAAAATGTAAACACAACATACTCTGAGTTTTCTTACATGTTGCGTTTTCTTGAGAGCCCATTATATTCTCCACATTGGTCGTGCTGCGTATCATTTATACCAGGGCTGAGGGCGCGAGTTCTCGCTGCAGTATTCTCCTGAACGATCGGTGTCGCCGCTCAGACAAAATCTCCACATCAGCGCTGGTACAGGAGGAGGAGAGGTCAAAACCGGAACCAAAGCAGTCGCTGAGTTTTTTCGAAGTTTCGTCCAGAAAGTCTCATCTTTTCAAACTGTTGTAACATCTCTCTGTACAATCTGATTCTCTGAGCTTCTGTACTGATACGTCATTAAACTGGTGGTAAAAACCAACACGACTGTACACTCGTGTCTTCAACCCGATGGCGCCGGCTGTGGCACTCACGCGAGGTTACAGAAACTGAGAGGTGCACGACTGGCCGAAATGGCACCAAAGCACAGCTTGCAGGAGTGGATGTGACGTCACTTTTGGTGTGTGGCGCCGTTCGCGAGGGGGACAACGGCGGGCATGACAGGCCCATTATGTGTTCCTTTTTCTGACATGCTGCGCTTTCTGAAATGTCGGCGCTCTGTTTTTTGAGTCGTTGTCTTCACGCTCTGAAATGTTGGTGGTGCATTTTCTAAACTGTTTTTTCTTGTTGTTGTTCTGTTTTTTCACCTCAGGGCCACCGTACTTAATACTACCTGAACCCACACAGGGATTAGAAACATACAATAAACTAAAGGATGTGAGTATGCAAAAAAATTGGTCTGCCACACTGAATAATCTCCACTAACTGATTAATGAGGCATCGAAATCAACACTGAAGGAAGAAGATGAGGAAGAGGAGAGGACAGAAAGAGCGGAAGAGGGTCAGTCGTGCCTCACCATGGCCAGTCCTCCGATCTCTCGAACAGCCAGGTAGAGCCTGCAGAGGTCCAGCGGCTTCTTCCCGACGGCGGGCAGGTTTGGGACGGGCGTCCCCCTCTCCTCCATGAAGGACAGGTATCGGTCCACCCACAGCCTCCTCTCGGGCTCAGAGCCCATCTCGTACAGCCGAGTGATCTTCTCGTTGGTCATGGTGGCCACGCTGGGCTTCTGGAGAGACCGAGACATGGAGAAAACCTTCAGGTTTACACATCAGAACAGAGATGGAGTCAGCAGGTTACAGCCACACTGGACTTTCAGAGAGGAACCTTTGAATGAAGACTAACACACCACAGTCACCACCTATCTACAGCTGACGGTCAGTTTCCACCATATTAGTCATACTCAGCTACATTTTAAGCACCACTGAGCAGTTTGTACTGAGATACAGATTTTTACAGATTATTAATTATAAATATTCAGTAGTAACATCGGAGCACATACAGCAAAGAAAACTTTAACTCACATAAAAGAAGCTTTTGGATTCTGTTACAAAAATTGACTGGAGTGTGATAAAGTTTCAGGCACTTTAGATGTTTGAACTCATCAATTTATCACAATGAGCCCAAACATCCAGGCAGTGTCCTAAATGTTCAGTCACAAGAAGGAGGGGGAGGAGTCCGGCAACAGATGGTGTGCTCCCCACAGAGCTCTGATCTCATGGAGTCAGACAGGATCACAAGAGACTGAATCCACAGAAGAACTGAGGCAGGTGAACTGAGAAGAAACTATTCATGGAATTATTTTCAGACATGGAGAAAAAGTGCCTCAAACTTGAACACAGTCCTGTTTGTCAGATGCATGCACACTGCTGCTTTGTCCTATGAAAACCCTGCATCTCCAGAAACAGGTATTAAACAGGAAGTCCTGATCAGGTGGACAACTGCAGCCCTTTCAGACATGAACTTCTTCACGTTAACCTGACTGCAGTCCCCAAAGTCAAGCTTTTAAGTTGATTCCTGACATATCGAACATTCATTTGTTAGTCAGAGAGGCTTTTATGTGGCACCCTAACGGATTCTTCACTCAAACACTGCCGCAGCTATTTTTTATTTTCTAAAGTTCATAATTTGTATTCCAGGATTTTATTTGGGTGGATTCGTAGGCTTCCTCCACTGAGTATGTGACTACTGCAGAGCTTCTCCAGCAGGTGAAAACCCTCAAAGAGCTGCTGGTGCTTTCATGTAGAGCTCTAAACTAACACTGGTCTGCAGATACAGTGTTTCATTGACATGAAACGACACTGATGATGTGTTGGACTCTGATTCAGAATTTCTTACAAGAGTCTTTGATTTGAAAAACATTTTGTAAAAATGCTTTAATTATTCCAGCTGAGATCATCAGGCAGCTTAACGAGACTGGAAGAGTCTCAGACATCATGCCAAACGTCCCGCACTGTAAAGTCTCAAATGTTAGACAACCGCTCCGTCTGTCATCACGGCTTATCGACTGATGCAGTCACCGCTGTGCAACGTTGGATTCCTTACCAACTACAGACTCCAAAAGGCCCAGATTCACTGACAAAAACTTGAACTACTTGATTACAATGTTAACAAATACCCTGCAGTATTAACCTATTTAATGAAACATAATGAATAATGAACAGCATACTGACCCACACTAGTTTAACCAGATTAATAGACTGATTTTTGCTGCAGAGTTTGTGTGTCCCTATTCTCCTCTACTCTCCTTAACTTATCGTGCATTTACATGTCATTTCTTCATGTGAGCTTTCTGCCGTCTCTCTCCAGTAGTTTGGACTTTTTTCTGTACCTTTATGTATCTCTGTCTCTGGACCTGCGTGTTCCCGATTTGACCTACTGAGTGTTTACTGTAATACCGTTTGTTGTTTGTGGTCCCTGATCCTGGTTCTGTTGGAGGTCTCTTCCTGTTAAAAAGGTGTTCCTCCTCCCCACCGTTACCAGGTTTTCCTTAAAGGGAATTGATGGGGTTCTCTCTCTGATATTGGAGTGTCTTTATAATATAAAGCGCCCTGAAGTAAGGACTGTTGTGAACTGGCGCTATTTAAATTGAATTTAGCTGAATCTTCTCGGGGTCATCCTTTATCCTCTGAAATGAACCCACACAAAACGTCCTGCCTACCATATGTAATTAGTGTAAATGCTGCCACCTTTTTTCCCTTCCCACAGCCAACCAACTAATCAAAACTTGATCAACTCAAGCCACCGTTATGATCAAAGCACTGCTTATTGCTCATGTGAAACTAGGATGTCAATACAGTCCCGTAATCATTTATATACTCGTGCTCGACTCACTGCAGTCTTTTCCTAAACAATAAACAAAAAAATCATGCTTCCAACACTAGAATAGAAGTTGAAACAGGAAATGAAGAAATCTGTGTGGTTTTTAATCAAACGTTTCATCTTTTCCAGCTGTTTCAGCATCTCCCTCTGAGCCATCTGGACATCCTTGTGCTCCTGCACTTCCATATCATAGAGATGCCGGTAGAGCAACCTGCTGGCACACTCATGTTAATAAGTAACGACACCATTATTTTCACTTTTAATATAACTATCATAGCCCTGTCCCTCAGCCCCTTTTTTTAAGCCAGCTGCTTTGCTCACATGGTACATTTGATGAAATTAAGTAAATGAATTCAATGAAATGATAACGAAATGGGCACAACAGAAACCCCTAACCCAACAGATGAATTCATACATTAAGCAGTCCATGTCTGAAAAGGGCTCAAAATAACCGCGAGAGTGCACGTGACGGGATCTGGAGTTTGAAGGTTTTCATACACCAGCAGCAGTGTTGAGGCCTGATAAGCACAGACACACAAAGAGCAGACTGTTGCCGAGGTCGTGCTTTGCGGCACTTACGGGGCTGGTCGGATTCCTGAGCCAGGCGGGGTTGCTAAGGCTATCGCTGTCCTCCCCGTGACAGGAGGACAGACTGGCTGAGCTGGGGGACATGGGGCAGGGGGTGGGGGGCTGGGACACACACTGAGAGCTGTAGCTGTCCTGTGATATAAAACACACACAAACACACATCAGAGGGACATGTTTCTTCTTCAAGTTTTCATTTTCACACAGCAGCAGCAGCAGCGGTCAGCAGGCGGACAGTCGGGGTTAGAGCACCCAGAGATCAGCTGACAGCAGAGACAACACGCCTGACGGCAGCCGGTTAACAGCAGACCGCCAGCAGCTGCTTCCTGGTTAATTACAGCAAACACTGAACTCTGTTTGCGTTCATTAGAGAGCAGCAGCAGAGATGACAGGAAAGGAGTGAAGAGAGGTGCAACAAAGGATCGACTCAGGAGACCTCCTAGACGTGTGTGGTTCTGTTTTTTTGCTTCTGTTCATGGTACACGCTGCTCTGGGTGCGAGGCATTCGCTGTAAAAACTGTTTCTTAAAGATTTTAAATAAACAACCAGCCTCGTATGGTGACCTCTAAGGACCAATCACATAAGTGAAAAAAGCAACATGTTTTTAAGGAGAGACGTTGTTTAGATTTACTATATGAGGGCAGTTTATCCTGTCTGCAGCTAACAGACAATTTTGTCATCCATTAGTTAATGTGAACTCCCTGAATTTCCATATTTAACACCTCTCATTTGGTTAAACTTGACATAATTGAAGGTAAATTTTAGCAACTCTCACCTTGCTTACAATGATCATAAAGCATAAAATCTTTCCTATAATAAATGTCACTTGCCACAGACTCAATAAATATTCACATACATGAAATTCATTCATAGCAGTGACATTTTATCCTGATCAGGTTTCCCCCTCCGCACCAAAGAAAAAAAATCTCTCGTTATCTGGGAAACAAGTTTCCACTCGGTTCACAATTCCTGTTGTCTCACATCTATTTTGAAGTTTCTTTGACAGTCGACATAAGAAAAAAAACAAAACACCAACTAACTCGTGGAGTGTCAAACTGCTTCAGCACGAAACAAAAAGTGGGAAAAATTAGCAGCGGCGGCGTCTGAGCGCTCTGAAGCCGAGCTGTTGAGACTCTTCGACAAACAAAGCAGCCACTTCTCATCACACGAGTCGTCTCTCGTAACCCTGACTGCCACAAACAGCTCGGCGGCAGCTGTGATCAAGGCCGACTCTTCACTGCTAGATAATGAGGCGAGGAGAGTCAGGAGAGAGCAGCGAGGAGGAGAAGCTTTCAGAAAACTCTCCAGTTGCAGAGCCGAGGGAGAGAAAATAAGAAGAAACAAGCAGACGGAGAAGAGAGAACACCTCGATCTGGCTCGTGTTGGCAGGATCTGGTTATTTTGGGTTTCTGTTACACTTCCTAACCAGCTGATGAAATAAAGACAGGTGTAATGAACGGCGTGCCGCTGGAAATACGCTGATCAATACTGTCAGCTGCGATGAAGGGAAACCAGCCAGGAGGAAACGGTGAAAACTCGGGGGAATCGGCCTCTTAGTGAAACCTCTCCTGCCTCAAACAAACAGGCTGCACTGAAAAGTGTCAGTGTCGGCCTCAATTACAGTTTTCTCCTGAAAGTTGTTTGCAGGCACAAACAGATGCTGTCTACACGGTTTGTTTTAGGTTAAGTTTCTTTCTCTCAGGGCCAAAAGGCCTGCTAGCTGAAGCCGGCAGTGTTTCCCACACATAGACTTGGAAAGGTCACTAAAGGTTATTAACAGTCTCCAAAGTATTTTATTTTCCTTTTTTTCTCCTTTCTTTTTTATTAGTTTCTCAAAAAGAACTGAAGACCTCCACAATCGATTTACTAGCTCTTACTTTCAGTTGTGGCTAACCAGCTAGCCCCTCCCCTTCCTGTGGCTTGTTCCCTCATTGGCTGGCTGACCAGATCGCTGGTGTGGTGGTCCTCAATATCAATTATTTACTTCTGCAAGTTTCTCATCCCACGGTCAGACCAACTCCAAATCCACCGTCTTGGATGATGACTGTAGTCCTTGTTCTGCAGTCCAGCACCACGGACTACAGTTACTGTCTGCAGTCCAAGACCATCAAGTTGGACTACGGACGGTGACGGTAGTCGTTGCTCTGTGGTCCAAAACCACAGATTAAACCAGAAGGACTATGGTCACCACCTGAAATAACTGTTAGTGAAACAAAGCCAGCGGGTCCCAAGGTAACCTTTTCCAACTTTGAGATGCCACTGAATGACATACGAGGGGTTGGTACACATATAAGAGTCCACTGACAACCATCAATCAGCACTGCGTGGGGAGCGAATCGTTTTAAATCTGGGTGGGGCTTAAACCATCAACGGTGAATTCTGTAATCGGTTCATTTCTGGCAGGTACTAACCACTGCATTCCAGGAACACCCACAGACCTGCCGTGTCTGAGATGCTCCGACTTCGTCATAACATTTTGCAAAGATATTCTGCTGATTATTCCTGTTTTTACCACATCAATTAAAAAAGAACTGACTGTTGTTAACTTGCTGCCTAATATCGTCCCTGCGACAGCTGCCATCTAACAACACAATCATGATATTTACTTTACCTGAATTAAACTGTGGGTGAAATATGAAGAACTTAGATGGTTTTAACACAAAGTCATTCTGCCATTAAAAACCTGTTATCAGTGCTGTTAAGATGCTAAGGTGTTCTCGGACTAGACTCAGCATTCATGCATCTGTAAAAGCATGCTAGGAGAGGAAAGCCAGCGTCATGGCAGAGCAAACAGCTGCTGTGATTGGTTAGCAAACAGCCAAAGACCAAACAGCCAAAGAGAAAAACCTTGGGTTTGGGTGGTTCTGCTGCAGGACCGACGCCCTCTTTG
>VVAS01110506.1:0-11466 GCA_015103295.1 Ptychochromis oligacanthus | reverse complement strand
ATGTAATGCTTATTAGAGGCCAAAGATGCTGAAGACACGAGATGCGATTCTCTAGAAGTGACTGTGGAATATCTCATTCCTTATTAAGACAAACCCTATAATAATAGCTGATCTCTAAACTGACTGAGAATGTCTTACCTGACAATGGAGACACCAGTGGTATTTTAGTCTTGTTTATTTATGCATTTAAATCTTCTGTCTATGTGTTACGCAGTGCCAGTGTTTGTTGTAGGATAAAAGGTATATGTGTTCATCCCAAACCAGTATGGGACTCTCACTTCAGTGTGAGACCTCTGTTTGGTACACCATCTATTTATGTCTACATGCTCTTGAACCAAGTTCCATCTGGAACATTTTGGCAGTGCATCAGTTGTCAGTTAGCAATAGCATGCGGGTTAGCTTTGAAAGCTGAGCACATGCTGTGCGATTATTATTAATCTTGCATGATGTGTTCATGCCATGTTTTAATTGTGTCTTCCTACACAGGCTGTGACTCTGCTCACACTATACAAATCAATCACATAGCAGCAAAAAGCCCTGTATATAACAAAAATTTTATTTTAGGCTTTTTATTTGGTTACTCTGCTGTATTTTCTCTGCTACTAGATTATCACGAGTATCAATGGTAAGCTTCTACTGCTAAAGAAATATCCAACTTTTTATGCCAACCCACAGTGTGGATTTGAGGCTGATGAAAAAAGGACAAGGCACAAGGCAAAAGAACAAAGCAATGATGATGGGTTATCCTGTTTAAGTTCGATATATTTTAAGCTTACTAGCTGAAGGTCCTGTTGGGTCCAAAGTACCTTGCGGACAAAAAGAGTAGAAAGCACTCACAGATTCTGCCTGTGTGTTGGTGTGAATGTGAGAAAGAGAGGGTGCAAAGCAGTCCTAGACGGCGCGTGACGGTGACCGCTTTTAATTCCAGCTGTAATGTGCAGAAGCAAATGCCGCAGCAAGAGTGAAGTACACACTGCACCTTCCTTCCTCTTTTCTACATGTCACTCACGTTTTAAATTATAGCATTTAAAGTATGCTTCTATGGCAGTTTTCACTATAACTTTTTTGATTACCACTTAATATTGTACCACTGGCTATAATGTGTAAATGTGTGACCTAGTGGTTCTCAGCCTCTCCTCCTGTTCTCCTGAATAATGAAAGACACAAGCCGTCATCCTGACTGTACTGTTGCTTTGAGGCCAGTTTGCTGGTGTCCCAGGTGCTGCTGCCATTCTGCCCTTGTATGCCAGCTGCTAGCAATCACCATCATATCAATTTACCTTTCAGCCAATGTTCTAAATCTTAATATTATATGTGTTACACCAGGTTTCAGGTCTGGATAGGTATATAAAAATACTTGTTGTCATGCTATTGCTCATGTACTGTTTTCTAAAGTACAGAATTTTACTGTTGTTATATTTAATCTTTTCATCCCCCTTTTGTTCCTTTATTATGAAAGAGACTGAAAAATGTGGTAATCCTTTAAGGGAAAATAACACAGGTTGCATCATTTAGGTTATTTTCTTTCTAGGCAGAGATCTTGTTTCTCTTTCTTGTTCCTCTGCTAAGTTGAGAGCAGAGGCAGACGTTTGGTTTCAAGACAGTTTCATTGTCTGTCTGTTCAGAAAGAGTAAAAGCTGAACAAAAAACTGCAAGATACGTATACATGGAAAAGCTGAACATATATGTAAAAAAAATAAATAAATACAGACAAGCACTGAACTTGTTGGTATTTGTTTTTTTTGTTTTTTTTAGTTGATTTATATGAGCTAAAGTACCTAAAGCTACAGTCTTACGGCAAATTTGAGTTTGGAAAAGTATGGAACTTTGAAATGTCTGCTATTATGTTTTGGAAATTAGCATATTTTGTATATATGTAGTTATAATATGTGGTGGTTACCAGGGTTTCTAACAGCATATTACAATCCCGGTGGTTTTTAGACATTCACTTACATGGCCTGCTATAGCTTTTGTATCTTATTAGCTGACTTTTACTGTTTCACAAAAGTGAATAGCTAATGTGAAGCTAATCTCAACTAATTATGATAGATTAAATCATCCTTCATTGAAGGACCAGTTGCTGTTGCTATGCTAAATGGCTTTTCTAGCAGACACCCTGAACTACTGTTATTGTTTTACCACCACTACCTGCCAGTGCTATGGTGGTTTTACATAACTGCCATGCTGGGGATATATCTGATCTGTGTAATGCAATATTCATATTACTGCTATTGAGGGCCCTCTTTTTGTGGCAACACAACGGTCTGGAAAATGTGTCTTAGATTTTGTGCTGGGATTTGATGCCTTGAATGCATGTATGTTTTTGAGTCTAATTTATCAGTGGGCTGATCAAACATGCTACGAGTGTTGATGTTGCATAGTTTGTCTACCAGAGGGCACTTTGCAACTTCCCTGTTGGCAGCATGTTTGGAATGCCACAAAACACAACAACCAGCCGATCTGAGCATAGTCAGTAAGAGCATAAATGAGTAAATAAATAACTAGACATAAAAATGTTAGGGAAATCTAGTTATGTTGTGTCTGGAAGAAAAAAAATCAGCCATTATATCGGAATATTGGGTTTCTAAATCACCATCAGTATTGGTATCTGTATTGGTATCAGTCTTAAAAATCCTATATCAGTCGAGCTCTAGTCTGTTTCTGGTGCAATGTCACATATGTTGATAAATCCTCAGCCTTTGATTTAAGAAGTGCCACATGAGGGTGATGTGCAGAACCACTAACTGTTTTTAACGTTATTAAATCATATGAAATGATGCCATATTGCTGGAAAATTACCACAGGCATGCACAATACAATATCACGATTGCAATGGCTGAACAGCCCTGTGTGTATTTCCTCCTCTACACCCTTTATTTTAAGCAAAAGTAACATCTGTTTTATTGTTGAATTGCATGACAAATTCTTTTGTATCATTTTTATGAGAAACAACAGATTGGTGTGTCATCCAAACAAATCATTTATATGTACATTTCTGTTATCATTAAACAAAAATCCACACCAACTGCAGATTGTGTGCTGTTGTTTTTGTTTATGTGGTTCTCTCCACCACTCAGTTAATAATGTAATTTCCTGTGGAAGCCTCTTACCATTTGTTGACCTGTTTTCTTCATGCTTCATATGATTGGCACAGCTGTTTTAGGGCAAAGAGATCAGTGATGTGTATGGCTATATATTATCTATCCATTTAAAAATTAAGTCATATAGAAATTTGAAGCAGCAAGAAACGTAGTGGACAGAATTGCAGTCTAATTTATATACTGTAAAGATTTATATATAAAACGAACTCCGGTTTCCAGACATCTAAACATATTTTTCAGTGATTTCAGTTCAGTTCATCGGTTTAGTGATGTACAATACGATTTTGTTTTTTCTATACCCATTTCTTTTCAGGCCTATGGCTCAGGATGCGATCTAGTGATCTTGGCTAGTGACTTTGAGTGTGTTCAGATTATCCCGGGAGCTCAGAATGGAAACATACAGGTGGGCTGCGTGGAGTGCTCCCACCAGCTTGGCAGGGTAAGTGTTCACTGAGTGCTCACTGAGACACACTCCCACACACAACTTTAGTTTTATTTGCTCATGTGGCTAAAAGATTTTATCAATTATGCTGAGCGGAAGGAGGTACAGTTCCCTTGTTTGCATGTGTCTTGTACTGCCCATGTCTCTTTGCTATCCTGCTTTCCTGCACCACACCCCACCTTCCCCTTCTCCTGTGGGAGTGACTGTGCACAAGCACTGATGGGGTGAGTAATGTGATGATGAACACAGCGCTTTATTTTTAGATTGCTGCATCTTACGGAAACACAGTCTGCATCTTTGAACCGCTTTCTACCAACCCAAATAAACGCCACAAGGTGAGTATGAAGATGAGTTTTGTAGACAGATTTAGGGATTTAAATCAGTATGTAGCAGATTTAATCACACCTGTGTGTAAATAACATTGCATGGTGTGTGTTGCTTTCCTACCACTAACAGCAACTTAACTATCAGTGGCAAAAGACAGGACAGTTCTTCCTTGACGCCATCACCTACAACCTGGCCTGGGACCCACAAGGTACACCCATGCTTTCTGTGATTAACTGATGTCTGAATAAAAATGATTGCACAGTAAACACAGCTCCTGCTCCTATCATCCTTTGGTTTGACTGAAACAGCATGTGGATTATGTAATAGTCACAGTTTGCATGTGGCTCTGCATAGTGTAGTAGCCAACGTAGGACATGAGGTGTGTAACATAGTGCTTTTGTGTCCCTAGGGAACCGTATCCTAGCAGCAACTGAGCGGCTCCAGCTGTGGGCGCCTCCACTGACAGATGCCCTAATAGAAGAGGAGGATGGCCAGATGATTGAGTCCCACCCTGTTCTCAATGACTGGAATTGTGTGTGGCAGTGCAAGTGCGTTTTTGCTGACATACTTTATATACTGTTAAAACCATCCAACATGATTGAGTGTTGAACAGACCAGATATTCTTCATTCCCTCCTTTCATCCCTTGTTTTTTTTTTTTCTTGGAAATCAAAGCCAGTAAAGGCTTTCTTCAGCCGAGTTTGTCAAATTTAATTTTAAGTGGGAAGTACATTTCTCATCTCTGGAAATATTAATCTTTAAAATCAGTTTTGAGAAAATTGAGGTGGGTTTTTATGCCTCTGCACCAACGACGCATTATATTTTTGGGTTCTGTGTCTGCCCGTGTGAACATGAAATCACTTAAATGCACTGACAGATATACTTCAAATTTGGCAAAAAACATTTACTTGGACTCGGGGATGAACTGGTTAGATTTTGGTGGTCAACGGTCATGAAAAACCTTTTTGGTCATAACTCAAGAATTCATTTGTCAACTATGACATTTAACACAAATGTCTGATAGGATAAAATTACTAAGTGGTCATATTTTTATCCAAATGTTCCTAGGCCAACTTATTGTGAAATCATCATCTTCTTCTTCAAAAACACTTTTCTGGCCATTTTTAAAAGCCATAACTAAGCATTGGAAGGGGAAAATTCCTTCAAAGTCTTTATAACAAACAATATAGTATATTATGAGTACAGCCAGACATGGATGTCAGCTGCAACAAGGCAGCTATTCTAGCTTATTTATAACATTGAGGCAACAGCTGAGTATTTTGCATACATTATTTTTTCACTTTAACTTTGAAAGTAAACTTTTTTTCTGACAGCTGATTGCTTGGTCTCTTTCTGTCATGCAGTAAAGAGTTAGCCCCTTCCTTGTGCAGAAAACTGTTAAGCTGAAATCTTCCCTTTTTAAAGTTATAGTTTTCCTAATAAAACCTATAGTCAGTTACTGATTATCCAGACATACCTGGCCTCACATGAAAGCTAAAAACTTTGTATGGACTTTGGGAAGCCAGTCTTTTGAGTTGGCAGCCTGTGCCACTCTCGTGCTTTAAGCTGTGCAAATAGACACAGATATATGACACCGTATAAGTAATTGTGATATGATGACACATAGAAAACCACTAGAAGTGTGGAGGGGGGTTGAAATTACCAACAATAGCTCAGTACAAAGATACTGCACATACACTGACAGCTATCAGGAGAGACATGAATATAGTTAGCACTGATGTTTATCCCTGTTGATTCTTTTAGAACTGCTGCATCTGTCCACACAGCCAAGTGGTCTCCTGATGGGGAGTATTTTGCAACAATTGGGAAGGTAAAAGATTCATGTTAACGTTTGTAAAAACAGAAAATTATAAACCCTTTTTTGTAATTATGAGGCCTGTTATGAAATGTGTCTATGTAATGCTTGTCTGCACATACACAGGATGACTGTCTACTCAAGGTGTGGTATCCCACCACTGGCTGGCGATCCGCAGTGGTGGTCCAGGACCTGTCTGATAAGAAGCCTCCTCCTGTCCACTTCTCCTTTGTTTACTTGGCCCATCCTCGCTCGGTCACTGGTATGTCCTGGAGGAAGACCAGCAAATACATGCCGAAGTAAGGAAGCGCACATAATCTCTTTGGCCATAAATTTGTTTATTTTTACACTTTGTAGTGCATGCTTGTTTTTTTTTAAAGCATGACATAATGTTTTGGCTGTAAAAAGAGGGTTTGTCTCTTTTGAATTATGTGTTACTAGAGAGAGATGTTCAATGCACTGGGTGTCTTAAAAATGTGGTTCAGTAACTGAGCATATATTGGTGTAAATCATCAATGCTGACACCATCCATCATCATGCCATTTCTTTGGGAGCATGTTGGGGTCTGCATACTGAACTCTTGCTATAAAATATTTTCAGAGTATGCTATAATGTGTTTTGACTGAACATTTTTATAATGGAAAAAAAACGTATAATAACAAAAGTGGTTTACTGATTGACAGTTACATTCTCCTGTTATTTTTTAGGGGTTCGGTGTGCAATGTGTTGCTGACATCTTGCGAGGATGGAGTGTGTAGGTTATGGTCGGAGACTCTGTTACCTGAAGACAGTCTGCTTGGTGGACAGATCTCTGAGAACACACAGTCTTTCAGCTCCAGCCTGCCAGGCCTGGCAGGCAATAAGGACAAGATCCAGCATGCTTTGGAGGTACACTTAGTTCAGTCTCATTGGAAATAATTCATAAACTTAAAAAAAATTATACATTTATATACTATATCTCAGAAAGGAATAATGTAAACCTGTTCTCTTGCTTTTATTCCTGTGCTCTCTCCAAATAGTCAATCCACCACCTAAAACATCTGCGCCGGGGCCGGCGACGGTCCTCTGCTCTAGTGGCACACAGTGAGCTGTTGCCCTCTCAGCTTGGCACACAGGATGCACACACTCACCGCCACATCGCTCATCATGCCAATGCCCTGTGTCACTTTCATATCTCAGCCAGTATTAATCCCAACACAGGTAAGGTGTTTTTGTTTGACCCGGTTCTAAAATGAATCACATCAGTGTGCACACACTGAATGGAGCTCTAAACATATTCTAATCTTCAGGAGTATTTCTACTTGTTTGTCATTACATCCATATATCTCTGTCTCGTCCTGCCTCTCTCGTTCCTTGTCAGATATCCCATCAGTGCTAGCTGACTCTGCAGTGTTCAATCCAGATGATGGCACAGGTGGCGGAGGCTTCGTGGTTCACTGGCTCAACAATAAGGATCTCAGCTTCACTTCATCCATGGACGTTTTTATGCTGCAGCTCCGTAAATTCTCTGAGCAACAGCTGGACCAGACTACTGAGGACCCCTTGGATCCTGAAGGATCCCCTATGAAGTTTGACTTTGGTATGACCTGCATCCAGGCTAACGTATATGCCCTTAAACATGGTGGCTTCAAAGCAGCATCATGTGGTAAGAGTATATTGTTCTTTGGTTTTCTAGATCTGGATGAAATGTCTGACAAAGCATCCTCAGAGCATGGAGAAGAGGGTGAGTCAGGGGATCAGGGAAGCACCAAGGCATCCTCCCCAGGATCCAGCTCTAGCATGCCTCTGCCCTCTATGCTGCTAGAGAGGAAGATGGAAACTCTAACCACAGAGTGGAACAAGAGCCCAGACATGCTGTTCACCATCCATCCTTTGGATGGATCTTTCCTGGTTTGGCATGTGAAATACTTGGACGAATTCAACCAGGGTATCTTCAGACAGGTTCAGGTGGGCAAAAAAATTAAGAACATGAAAAACATTTTTCACATCATCCTTGTAAATTTTATCAGCAAATGATGATACTTTTTCCTAAATGTTAATTCTTCTTCTTCTTTAAACTTTTCCTAAAACATAAGGTGACTCAGCATTCCCCCAATCTTGTATAAATTTAGAATATTTATTTTATTTCCTCCAAGGTAGAATCACAGTGCTCTGTGCTTTATCAAGTTGCCCACAGAATTAATGTTAATTAGCGACAGCTGATATAATCTGCTGATGGCAATGCTTGTCATTTTAACAAGAGTAAGCAGTGGTTAGTGCCCAAATAATTTGTCACATAATTTTCGCTTTGATATGCAGCGAGAAGCTTGGGCTGTTGCGTCCAGCTGTCCTAGAAAGAGCAACACTAGCAGTCTGAGGATGACCAGACACAATAAACTA
Source organism: Ptychochromis oligacanthus (assembly GCA_015103295.1). Classification (NCBI taxonomy): domain Eukaryota; kingdom Metazoa; phylum Chordata; class Actinopteri; order Cichliformes; family Cichlidae; genus Ptychochromis; species Ptychochromis oligacanthus. Next base: position 3,402 of record VVAS01110506.1, on the reverse strand, counting down.
ATACTGAAAGGATTGGAATTTTTGGGCTTTAGGCTGCAGAGATTGCTTAAATTTATGCCTGAGTCAGTGACAAAATATCAGCTGTGGACATCTCTACAAATATGGAATTTTGCCATTCCTTATGTCCTTATTGCACTGACTGCAATAATACAGTAGTATATTGCAGACTATGAAGACTTTCTGTCTTTATAACTTTAATGTTAAAACACACCTGCTATAGGCTATGGATGTTGTTTTAGTTGAGTTGGTTTAGCATAAACTGGTAAGCCAAAAAGAATATTTTTATAGAGCTGATATTATACTGGTTTAAACTGGTAATTGGATCCTTTTATGGTTGAAAGACTATAGAAAATATCTGCAGCTGTATATAATGATTTTTATTTTTGTCCAATTCTTTCACCAGGTGTCCTTCTCCTCCCGGATTCCAGTAGCATTTCCTACAGGAGATGCCAACTCATTGAGTAAAAACATCCTCATGTACGCCTGCACTTTGACTGAGGGTGAGAGCGCCGGGGTATGCGAACAGGGGAGGATGGTCCAACATGTGTCCCACTCTGCTTCAGGCTCAGCTGGCCTGGGTTCACCTGCTATGACCTCCTCTCTAAACCCTCACCCTGGCGCTAGTCCTGCTGTCATGATGATCTCCAAGCATGTTGATGGATCTCTTAACCAGGTACAGGGTTGAGATTAACCTTGTTTTTCCATTGCTTAAATGTTTTCATAAATGATTGCTTTAGACCAACATTCCCAGAGATTGAATGCATTTTTAGTGTCTAACATTTCACAATTCACACCATAATTTCATGTCCTAACCAAAACAGTGACTTGTATTGTAATTGTACGTTTGTGTGTATTCTCTTTCCCTGACAAAATATTTTAATTTCCTCTGTCTGCAGTGGGCTGTGACATTTGCAGAGCGTTCTGCTTTCTCCAATGTACTAACAGTATCTCACAAGTTCCGGTACTGCGGCCATCGTTTTCATCTGAATGATCAAGCTTGTCACACAGTGCTGCCCCTGCTGCTGACCTCCTCTCACCACAATGCCCTGCTCACCCCTCCCTCGGCCCCTGGAAGCCTGGAAGGAGAGCAGCCTCCTACCTTTCCCCTACCAAAGGGTCTTCCCAGGTATAGTGCAGAGTGGAGGTAGAGAACTGAGGGAGTGAATAATGGGGTGTTTACATATATAATATAGCTTGCTGGGGTAGTGAATAGGATATTAATTGTAAATGGGATACATCATTTGGAAAAGCTCAACTATATGCAAATGTCCTCTGACAAAATGCGTGCAACAAACATGCAAAAGCTGATCACACTCATTTTAATGTCAGTAAAGATGCATTACTACAGTCTTGGCAGCTCATTTGTTTACTGTAACTTCTAGTCTTTGGCATGAAACATGACTTGTGATCATGTATTGCTTTTACATTACCAGAAAACAGCTTCGTAATGCAGCTACAAGGACCTTTCATGACCCCAATGCCATCTACAGTGAACTTATTTTGTGGAGAGTGGACCACATCGGACCCCTGTCCTGCACTGGAGGGGTCTCGGAATTGGCCCGTATCAACTCTCTGCACACCTCTGCCTTCAGCAATGTTGCTTGGCTACCCACGCTAGTACCCAGCACTGTACTTGGTAAACACACCATACATTTTTATTTGAATGGGAATTCTGAGGTGAAGTGATCTTTGTCTGTGCAGAAATGTTATTGTTATTGTTATAAAATATCAAGAATTTTAACTAAAAGTGAAAATGTCACTTTGCTGAACCATCTGAGTTGTTTTTGTTCAGATGCCATTATGATATTAAATTAATGATTTCTCAGGACAAACCAAACAATTGTGCGTATAATATAGGGACATTTGGGCCACTGAATTGAATAGCTCCAATTCCAGCAGTAGCAAAGAAATTAGTAATAAATGCCAGCTTTGCAGTAAAAAGGCAATTTCTTCACTGACTTATTATTGATTACCAAGACATAAACATTGAAAGCCTTGAAAGCAACAATATACCTTTTCTAATTCAAACCCAGTCTCAATCTAGTTTGTCTAGATTGTTCTCTGAGGTTGTCTTGTTGAATGGCTCCATTTATGACCATCTTTGCACTGTATTAATGTTTTTTGATATACCATATCAGGATTGCCTAAAAACATTGTGTTATATCTATCAGGATCTTACTGTAACAGTGCCAGTGCCTGCTTCGTGGCATCAGATGGTAAAAACCTGCGTCTCTATCAAGCTGTTGTGGATGCCAGAAAACTACTGGATGAGCTGTCAGATCCTGAAACATCTGTGAGTCGACACCCAGTTGTTACTCCACTTAAAAACAATGTTATTGCTCACTGGAATGTGACAGTTTTCTTTTAAATTTTATGTTCACTGAATTTATTCATGTCTCACACTGTGGAGCTTTAAACTTTGTCATGAGTGACCAGGAATTGAGTTCAAAGCAGGCTTAGAGGCTGCTTTATTTGGCTTAAAGGTATACACCAACCATAGACATTGCACATCTAAAATAAGCACATTATTCACAGATGTTAACTTTTGCTATAGGTCAGCTTTTAAACAACCAAAGTTTTTAATATTCCTTTTTGATGCTGCCTTCATTTATAAATGTTCCCACAACAACAAATAAGGCACTTGCTAGGTCAGGCACACAGATCCCGAATTTAGAGGAAATGTCACTATGTTCTTTTTGAAGCTAATTTTTTTTCTCCTTCCTATTATGCAACATTTTCTACCACTCCAATGGTTTTAATTGCAATGCAATAAATGGAGAGTTTATCTTTTTTTTAATGTGCATCTTTGTTTAGAAACTGGTGGGTGAAGTGTTCAACATTGTGAGCCAGCAGTCTACTGCCAGACCAGGATGTATCATAGAGTTAGACGTTATTACAAACCAGGTTAGCAGCTGCTCTGCATTTTATTTTCTCACCCACTTCAAATCAATGACAGACAGAAATTCTTGGCATGACATACTGAAGCCTTCTGATCAATACATATAGTAAACTGTGTGATGTTGTGTACATGTGCCTCCAGTGTGGAGCCAACACGCAACTGCTGCACGTCTTTCAAGAGGATTTCATTCTAGGTTACAAGCCTCAGAAAGAACCAGAAGCAAACACACCAGCCTTTCCTCCTGGGGGAGGTATAGTGCTTTGTTAAACTCTGTGTTGGTCAGGTTATAAAATAGAAGTAAACAAATTGTGATTAGATGAAGATAATAATGCTTTTTACTCTGCCCAGATTATCAACCTCCGCCCTTCTCTGAGAAGTTCTTCCTGGTGGTGATAGAAAAGGATCTCAACAGTAACTCTGTCCTGCAGATGTGGCACCTACACCTTAAGTCTGTGCAGGCCTGTGTGGGTAAGTTTATTGATGCATGAAGCGAAGCAAATATT
>VVAS01110505.1:0-10785 GCA_015103295.1 Ptychochromis oligacanthus | reverse complement strand
CCACACATTACATACATAAAGCCCCCCTAAGCAACTTTAAAAACACACCAACCTAATCTTTTACAGTATTAAAAAAAAAAAAACTAAACACATTGCAAGTATGTTTTCTTCCATGATCTTGCCATAAATCTTAAATAGAGTAAATAAACTGGTGACTGTTAGTAATACTATCATTGGGTGTCTATAGAATGTATTTGCATTAATCTGCAAATAAAGTAAACATATTTAGACAAAGACTAATCTTTCTGTTATGAAACTGAAAGAGCAAACTATGTTACAAAAAATAATGTGTGAAATGGATATGTCGCAAACACTAAACGGCAGAGTAATAAAACTTCCATTTCTGTCTCAACTTGAAATATGTCCTAAATGTACACTGAGTTTTTAGTCATGTGCAGGCTTAATCAGTTACATAACTGATACAAACTCACCACACTGTAGGCATCTGAATCAGTTTTCCATAGAGTGCAGTGCTAAAGGAAGGGATGATGGGGATGAGAGGTAGAAAAAATCCTTTGTCCTGGCATGTCAAACCTGCCTGGAACCCAAACACCTGCGAAGACAAAAGGAAACAAGAAATGGTGGGAGGGGAGAGAAATAAAGAAAAGTTAGAGGGGAAATAACTCATCATTGTATAGGAAAAAAACACTAAATAGATTTACAACTAAATAAATAAATAAAGATGATCACGCGATAGGATCGTGCCAGCAGCAATGTCACACAGCCCTCAGACTACACCCATAGTCGAACTTGGCCTTCATTTTCATGTCACTTACACACCTGTAAAGTTTCATGACTTCACCTTGCATGGTTGACACTATTGCATTAACAAGACCTGTCCACAGACAGCCCAATAAACATGAGCCAAAGTACTCAAAAGTACCTCTTGTGGTAGGTCTTGCTGCAGTAGGTTTCTTCAGGAACAGATTTTGACTTCAAGATGCTGACAGACGTATAATCCACGTTTTTCCAGCAGGGAGAAAGATTTGGCTTTAATGATAGTATTATCAATAGTATCAGAGTAAGGCTGTCCAGCTCTTTTGGTTGTATAGCCACGTTAGCTCATTCCACCTCTAGCACTTCTGTGTTACTAGCAAAACAGTGGCAACATGCACCTTGACGGGTTCTCAAATTCATTCTCACCCCTATATAGAAAGAAAAAAAAACATAGCTGACATTTAGCTTATAATTGACCATCAACTTAGTATGAACTGTTACCCACTAGAAGATGTTTTAGACCTTGAAATGCAAAACCAACCATTTCAAGCTGTTTATCCCCTTACCTATATCAGACTATTGAATCAAAACCATGGATGACTTTTTAATACAATTGTACAACTATGTACACTATGTGTAACACTGACTGACAGTGAATGTCATACTGTTTAATTACTTTACACATTTGGGATGTCCAATTTATGGCTTTTGCCTCCTTTCCACAACTGGTTTTCTATTTTTTTTGTTGTTCCGTTATTTTAATCATCTCTGCAACTTATGGACCACAGGTAACCGTTTTATCATGTAGAATTAGTGTGTAATTTAACAAAAGTTATCCACACACAGACTAGTCAGAGTATTCGAAACCACCTCTGTGGTATGTCCTGTGACAGTAGGTGTCTCCAGGAACACATGATGACAGACACAGTTTTAAAAGGTAAAAACAACACCAGCTATACTATCATGGCTGGCAAAAAGAATGTCCAATGTGGTGGGCCAATGGCCCCTTGGCCCTCCTACTTCAGGCACTCTTTACTCAGTACTCACTGATGAGACAACACCCATATTCAAACCCAACTTTCATTTATTTTGATCTTCACTACACACCTGTAAAGGTTTTTGGGTATATCTTGGACACTGCAATGCCATCCTGCTGAAAAAAATCTGTCCAGAGAGAGAGAACTATATACACCTGCCAAAGTATTCATCTCACAGAGACAGTTAGTTTTGCAAGATGAAAACGATAAGAAGGCTTATTCTCATGAATTGGCATTAAACCTGTTTTACTTTATTTGACCTGTCACGATTCATATAGGCACTCTTTCAGGCTGTGGTTGTGACACAGAAGAAAAGCGAAATCACCAGATGTGGAACCACTGAAAAATAATCATATGTGATAATCATAATCATATATGTACATTAGAAAACTACAGAAGGCTGATTTTTTTCCTCCTGTAACAGTGTTAGAGTCTTAACTGATTACATGACATAAATAGTAATACTATGGAATCATGAGTTAATGCAGATACTCAATACTGAGTCTTTAACACTCTTTATCTGGCTAGAATAACACACACAACCAAATAATTTAAGTTTTCTAAGGATTAGTGCACTTATATACATACAGTAACAATTGGAAAGACAGCAAAAACAACTACAAAAATATACCACTGACTAGCTCTGCTGTTTGCTATAAAAAGCACTGTGTCTCACAGTCATATTCTCATTATCTAAGCTCTTGGTAACCGCATATAATGTACTACCACCCCAATGTTTACATACTGTTAATAGCACTTGGTGGTAAAGTCCTGTTTAATATCAGCAGCAAGGTTTGATGGTGTGATGGACCTGAATGAGCCCAGCATCCAGCTGCTGGGCTCATTCAGGTACTGCACATAAAGGTGTACTGGACCACTTTTCTGTGTAGATGAACAAGAGCTGGAAAACAATAATTTCTTTATAATAGGACACATATCCTAAGGATCTAATATGTTAAGCAGAATTGGATGATTGTTAGATAAAGATGCAGACATAACAAAATCTCAAATTTAAATTCAATTACACACACAACACACCCAGATTCACTGCAGCTTTCTATGTGAAACTAAATTTCTGTTCTCCATCCAGTAGTTTGTCATTCAAAATTAACTCATTATTCAAATAACTAACACTTTGACATGACTGCTAACTTCTGTGGCCTCTTGTTGAGCAAACTTTACGCTCTTGCCAGCAATCATGTAAAAGTGAGACAATGGCTAACCACTACCCTCAACACAGATACCTAAGCTCTGACAGCCAGTGTCAATAAAACACAGATTTAGATAAGCCTTAGTTTACACCCTTTTCAAATCACTTCCTGAACTGGGTGAATTGTAGCTAGAATGACCTCCACCCTGTCATGATCCCACTGCCAAAACCCAGATGTAGAATGAGAACCTCAGCAGTTACAGATGACTATTGGCTGATTGGTCACAATGATCCTTGGCCACTGACCAGTTGACTGTTAACCCTGCAGTGACCCTGTGATAAGGACTACCAGCATGACGTACAGTAAACATCCTGCTTTAAAAACACATTCAGGCAATACCAGACCAGAATAGAAAGACAACAAATTACCCCCAATCTGTTATACAGGCTCCCTAAAAAGTTTATTGGACTCCTTAGCAAATCGAACCAAAGTATGATATGTACTCAATGAAACACCAAGGACTTCAGGTAAACTGTCAATGCAGAGGTTACAACCTCATCGTTATTAGTCTATTTACATGTAAATTTAAAGCAAACTGGAAAAAAATTATTTTACTATAGCCTTGGTTTATTGCTTAAGCCTCACTTGTACTTAAAGAGTAACTAATAGTGTACAGGTGAACAAGTCATAATTGAAGAAAAATAAATGCTATTTTATAGAACATTAGACGCTTTTGTTCATTAAAGTTGGTCTTATCAGAATAGGCAATTTGATAAAAGCATGGTGACAAAAAAAAAAAAAATCTTGTCCAGTGGTTTAAAACTATAAATAACAAAGACTTTGTCTTTTGGTCCCAACTTCATGTTACAGTACTGTCAACTATAACTTTCAGTGACAATGAACTTTATATTTTCAGCTTCATACTAGCAGTGAAATCTATAAAACCTTTATAGTAACAGGAGAATGTCACAACTGCGCAATATAAGCCTCTTGCATCCCATCAGCTGGCAGATGAAGTAGACCAGAGATGTACTGGTGCTCATCAGGAAGCTCAGTGCTGAGATTTTTATGGTCAGGTGAAAAGGGGTCACCAAGGTCATTAAAAGGGTCATTCAGATCATTTCAGTGTAAAGATAAGAGCATGGCGATGTGGCTGACCTATTACCACACTACTGTGCATGGAAACCATAATGTAGTAATTAACAGATGCATATATTTTGTCAAATTGAAACATGATAAACAGAAAGACAAATGCAAAATAAAATTAAAAGGAAAACAGAGACAGGAACAAACCACTGCTACTTAGAAATGGCAAAAAGGAGGAAAAGGAGCCCTAGAATAGAATTAGTTCTCCATATATAAGTAAGGCTGAAAATCCTGAAACAAACAAGAGAACAAGCATGAAGTGTCATCTAAAATGCTTTTGCTTTTTCCAACAGATTTCTTTTAAGCAACTGATATTTGATCAGCTGTCATACATGATAGACTCTTTAATATACCTGATTGCATTTAACCTAGCAGCACAGGTAGATAATAATAATAAATGAATCAATTGTGTTTTTAATGACAGCAAAAATGAAACTTCTCCACAAGTGATTTTTGGAAAGGAAAGCTTTTTTAATCCGAATCAATACTGCAGTGCAGAATATAATCATGCTCACCTTGAGGTAGAGGTGTGCATAGCAGTGATGTAGCAGGTTGTCAGAAGGTTGGTTGAGACTGCTGACAGTGGTTACCAGCTCTGGAGCATACATTGGCACAGAGTGTTCAAAATTCACCCTTTCCACTTGGAACTGCACTGAAGGCAGCGGGCGCACCGGCTGAAACACTGGCACAGAAACCGGTCCTGGCGCCGCCTGGACCGTTGAAAATATGAAAAGGTAGAAAAAAATTATTAAAAGTGACCATAAATATCTCACATACTGATCATGTGGTAGTGTGGAAACCACGGGTGAAAATATTTCTACTTTACATTTCAATACAACATTTTTCATCACAAACAGTTGAGCCTCCCCAGTGCTTCCACTACCATGTTTCACGTTTTGATAAACTGTGGTATCATTTTCTGTGGTAACCACGTCCTTCTCTGTCCTGTTCATCTACTTAAATACACCCTTTTGTTACTGCCAGAAATTTCAAACTTGGATTCAACTGTAAGGAGATTTCCATGCAATATAAATTGCTGGCATGTCTTAGCACACTCCTAGCATTTGGGCTTGATTCTGAGTAGCATTTACTTGACCACTTGGGCTACAACAAACCAGCCTTCTTTTGTCATTACTTGTGCAGATTAGATGGATTGCTTCTTTATTTGGCCACATTGCTGATGACGTTGCTTTCCTTTCTTTCAGTGAACAAATCCTAATGCTTTATCATTTATTGTCATTTACATGAAACTGTAATGGATACATTGGGATACATTTCAAGGTAACTTAAGGCAATTAGACAAGAAGTTAACATAGTCTGATGGCTGCAGAACCTCAATATTTCTTCTTCACTTTACTCGTCATAAATTGTTCACAAATATCAAAGTATTCCTCAAAATTATTTATAAGTTAACATAAAAAATACGACATATTTTAAATGCGTTTTCTGACTTTTAGACCCCACTCTATCTCAGAGTAGCTTAAATATAAATTTGTAATATAAAACAGAAATTTTAACATTTGGCACATTCGGATAGTTCTAGATTTAGCAATCAAATCCAAGCTACTAGAGTTTGCTGCCATGTTCAGATGATATGCAGTAAACTGCTTAAAGTCAGTACTTGCAGCATGTACCGTACAGTGGGCATGAATTGGTAGTTACAGTTTATTGGCAAAATAACCAAAACTGTCTGAGTACCTTGTATGCATGTCATGCTCTTACTTGGCTTATACTGAAGACGTCTACACCTTACTTTTATGCTTTGACATACTAAATAGCCTACATAAAGAGATTCACAAAGAGGGCGAGGATGAGGATAGAAGGATGTTAAATGAAGCAAAGTAGATATGTTGGCACTACCTTGTGCCCCATGATGATAGGCATTAGTGTATGAAGAAGGTTGAACTCTGCCATTGAGACAGTGACTGAGACTTGGAGGAGAGTCAGGCAAGTGAGTCTAGTTGGGATGAATTCCTCTAAGTGTGATATCTCTTCTGGAGTAGCTGGACCACTGCTCTCTTCAATCACTTCTAAATAAAAAAAAAAAAATGAGACAACAATAAGAAACATGTTACCTTTGAAAAAACAATTTAACATAGTGTAGAGATACATGCAAGGCAGAGAGTAAAGCAAGAAATTGTAGATACAATTTTTTTCCATGAGCATTCAACCTGTGGTTCATTATATGAAATAAAAGTAAGGGAATGGGGAACGGCAAAAGAAATCTGGATTTGAGACCTAAGACTATTTTACAGTGAAAAGGGTTAGCTGTAAAGCACACCCAATTTCTCTGAGTGGGTGCCGTTCCTCTCCAGCCACCGTGCTCCTTTCATAGCATTAAAACAACGAAGAGGTCTTTTCCAACAAAAACCACCAACTCAAACACTAAATAAAAGAGACGTGGACCATAAAAGTACTGGCATCTAAGTGGGCTATTCATTACAATGGCTGTTTCCCAGTAGCATTCTTTTTGAACTATTTCATAAAACCACTCTATCTGTCAATAACCAGAAATATCCAAAAAGGCAAGAAAAAAGTGAAGTGAGTCAACAGGGACCAGAGGTAAGTAAGGTCAACACTCACCAAAGTAAGAAGTGACCAGCACACTGATCCACTAAACCAGGGTCAAAGGCAGACCAGACCTGAACCCTTTCTTATGGCTTTGGCTCTGGTCCCAGGAAATGGGCTAGTTTCAGTTCTGTGGAGGTTCTGTTGGGCTAGAATCCCAACTACAAGGTGGCCTCAGAACCTGATCTCAAACTGTTTTGATCTTTGGCCTAACGCCACGCCATTCAGCTTGATCTAGTACTGCCATGTCCAATCTATTCATATGCCAGGGCTCAAGTCAGTACCCACAGTGAACATTCAAATTACAACAAACTTGCAGCTCAGCTACACAGAAACATCATTATGAACACTAAAACAATTTCTATTTAAATAATGCAAAAAAAGATAATAACTATTTAAAAAAATAAATCCATATAAAATATTGCTCTCTAGAGACATCCTGTTCCAGATCCAACTCTGAAAGTCCTGTTACTGTTTCTTTTATTGTTCTTAGTCAATATAAACAACATTCATCCAAATGAACATACTCTATGTAGTTTATCTTCTAAACAGTGCAAGATCTTATAAAATACACAGACAGCAGCCAATTTGGCTTCCATTTACAGCCAGTTTGGGGGGGAAAGTAATTCTTTTTGAGTTCTTGGTGAGGAGTATGAAAAGGAGCACAGACAAAAGGACAGGATAAGCAGTTGTGTCTTTGACTTGTTAATCTTTATTTTTCTACTGGCAAGCAAAAGAAAAAAAAGAAAGAAAAAGACCCTTGAAGGAGAGCAGATTTTACCTAAGTCATTAGCAGACCACGCAAAAACCCCGGCGGATCCAAAGACAGTCTTGTTATTTGCCCCTGACACTACATAATCAAACACAGTTTCTATGGATGCAAACCTCATCAAATCAATAACACACATTAGCCTGGATGTTTCTGACTCAAAAAAGAGAGAAAGAAAAGTGTGTTTAAATCGTGAATAAAAAATAGTATATAAATTGTTGCTTTTTGTTTAGTACAATACTGTCTCAAATGCTAGGTTCAGCAGAGCTAAATATAAATTATGATAACTAAATTAAGGAGTGGATTTTTTTTAACCAGTCCTTCTGTAACAGCAACCTTGGCTCCATCTTATCTACTCTCAATTTCTAACCCCCCCACCCCAGGAGGTCTAACGATACTGACCCTTGAGAATACAAACACTTATAGAAACAGGAAAGAACATGTTGACCTACCCCGTTTTAGACAAAAACCTCTATAGTAATCGCCCTATCATCTATTATCTATCACAGATGCTGAAACAACCGAAACCTACGGATGTTATCATTTCACAAAAATCTTTCACAAAAGAGTTATTGCTACAGATATTACACACAGACACACATTCCATGTTATTTCACAACATCCCAGGGATGAGCTCATCAATAGCTGTGCAGGGATGATCACTAACAAAAGGTGTTTGGCTTAACCTCCCTCATGTGGTCCAAAAGGTCACTACTTTCATGTACAGCTGTGTGCTGAAGAATGGGTTGTGCAAGGAAATAACAATGTGATGAGGATACTATAAAGCGCAAACTGTTACAGTTTCTCGTCACTGGCAGAACAGAACAGAGTATGATAGAATAGAAAAGAGATTTGAGTAAAATACCAGAAAAGAGACATTTTAAAAATTTTGAAGGTTACGGCATTAATGAGATCTCTGACCTTGCTGTGGTTTGCAGTAGGGTTCATACTCGTGGTCCATGGCACAGGTGACCATCTTAAAAATGCGGTGGACTGCGCTGCTGTGTAGCCTGATGTCTAGAGGTCCCACCACCAGTCTCTTGATGGACGTCTCTTGAACTGTAGGCACTACCTCTTCCATGTTCAGCCCAGAGAAATCCTGAGAGCCTACAAACAGAAATACATAACCTAATTAAAATATATAATATATGTGCTACTATAAACTTGATCACTCTTCTCTCAGTCGACAAAATTAACACATTTTCCAAAGTCAGCTTTCAGAAGTGTAACAGGTTTTTCATCTATTCAATTTAACAGATTTTATTTTTTTTTTCCCTATATCTTATTTCTTAATGAAGTATAAATATAGAATCTTGTCATCTGTTGGGCATAAACACAAAAAAAGATAGCTGTGGTGTAATGCAGCAGCAGGAGGCAGCTCACATAGTTGTGACCCACTGAAATGATGAATATTCCAAATGTCCACTTCCCTCGAACAGCTGTCCCTTCATTCATCGCAGGCCCCTGTTCCAGAGGTCCACTTAAAAGACTCAGCTCTCCCGCAATAAAAGGGGAGAAATTAAAAATAAAGGAAGGGGGTGGATGAATGGCAGTGAGGGAGGAAAAGGACAAAGGGTCACAACTTGCTTTATTCCTATTACATTCCACCACTGTACTGAACATTAGTACAGCTTAGAGTCAACAGTGCAGATTTAACTTTTTTTAATTGAAAGGACATGGCAATGGGGGTGTGACTTTTTGGAAATTTATAAAGGGCAACAGGCAATGCCACTTCCCATTCCCTTCGGTGAGATTTGGCTTCAATGGATTAGGCCTAATATCGACCATATGGCTGCAGTTAGAATGGTCATTGGAATGATGAGGAGGCTGAAATTAGCTGGGATTTAGACAATTTAAAAGTGTCTCCATTTCCAAAGATTAAAAAAAAGTTTTTAATCTGCAGCATGACTCTAATGTGAAGTCAATGGTAAGAGTGACCTGGGTCGGTTACTATTTCAGTTGACTCAGAGTTTATGTTAGACCTGTGGCAATGCAGACTAATTTGTTTGGTTGACACTGGATCTGGTCCGTATCCACAAAGAATAGAAACACTGACAGAAGAGAAGCATTCCAATTGGCATGGGTAACCACAGCCGTCCCAAAGAGACTGACACTTATCCTGCTGTCAGAAATGACTTTGACAGCTCAGAATGACAGTATCAATGTTTTTTTTTAATTTAGATTATTATCTGTAGATGTCAGCAGCTGAGGAAACAATAGTCAAGTCATGAAAAGGTTGAGACACACAGAAGTAAAAAAAGGGAGGCTTGTAAAACAACACAAATAAAATAAATGAATACATTTGAGTTATTGAATTGGTTTAACAATCACTAGTTAAAGTAACCTGCTGTTAGGTTACGAAGCATTGTAACCTAACAGCATATGCATAAAACACATGGAAAACTATCCTTGCTTTTGCCATTATAAACAGTAAGGGGTTGTACGTACATGTAATCAGATTTTTAAATAAAGAGCTACTTCTTTTTTAAATGGCAGTCAGGTGCCATAGCGATAGTTACAATGGATACATACTTGCATGAGTTCAGGTAATATTGAAGGGGGCATTCTTTAACTCTAAATGAGAACTTCAGATACTCCTGACTTGAAAAAACATTGTTGAATGCTGCAGTTAAAGAATGAGGAACCCTGTCTGTCTTAAGGCTTCTGCCAGGAAGAGTGACATCTAATTAGCCAAGAGAGGCCTATTCACTTTCTGAAGAGTTTACAGGTAAAGAGACAGAGGGAAAACAGTGTTTCAACAAGCACTGGGGAGAGAGAAACTCAAATATGTGTCAGCACAGACTAAACACTTCTGACAGTTGCCCTCCAGGTAAGTTTGGGGTGAGAGTGAGGACAGAAAGGGTCAAGGACCAGGTGGTTGTGACTGAAACAAGACAAGCTCTTTCTTCAAGTCTCCAGGGGGCTTGTTTGACAGAGAAGAGAGAAGATGGAAAGACTGGAAGAAAGAGAGAACAAGGCAAAGAAAAAGGGAACATGACAGATAAAAAGAAGAAGAGAGAAGAGGTGGCAAGGTGACCAAACAAGGTCTGTGAGGGGGAATGAATTAGACAATACCTTTGCCACTGCTGTCCTCCATTGTGTAGAGATAATCCATGTAGAAAGCACCAAACCGCTGCATGCCCGCTATCTCTGTATAGGTCTCCTGTCAAACAAAAGTAGAGCTGGGTAAACATCGCAGTAAGGGAGCAAACAAGGTGATAGCCTTTAAGAGTGGCAATGACTGGGGTCGAGCGGGATAGGGGGGTGGGGGTGAGTTACCAAGCGTTGATCTTTTAGCAAAGCAGTAATATCACTGGTATTCAAAGTGTAAACTTAGTCTAATATATACACATACATACATATACATATATATATATATACATATACATATACATAT
>VVAS01110504.1:0-10210 GCA_015103295.1 Ptychochromis oligacanthus | reverse complement strand
ATGCATCAAAAATGTAAAGCAATCTAATTTATAAAATGTGACATAAATTGAGGTTTTCATTTGCCTCTGTATTTACATTTGTATTTATTTACTCTTCCACTGAATTTTTCATTTTATTCATTAGTTGATTTACTTTTACATTATTTAATTTTTCTGTATTATTTTGCCTTTGCATTTCCTCGCATTTACTTTCCCAAACTTCTTTATTTTATTTTATTTTTTTACATTTTTTTCCAAAGCATTTTTGGTTTATTACACAGATGAGGGAGCTAGTGGATGATGAACGTCAGGCTGATTATGAAATGTCTGCCTTCAGTAACAAGACCACTAGAAAACTGAGGCACTTAACTAATCCAGCTAAAAATAAAGTAATGCGAGTAATTATTTACTTCTTTGTACTTCACTGCCTGAACCTGCCTACAAACCATATGAATTATACTAGGACAGTTGCGCACCCTACGCATATCCCACCTAGGAAATCACTGAAGAACCGCTGGTAACACAAAGTGGGAGGATCCCAAGTTAAACTTCAAGGCGAGTGATAGAAGCGAGTACCAGTGAGAGTGAAGGATAGTACTTGATTGACAAATGACGGGGTAGTAAATACTTCAGAGGGTTACCTAGACAACCAGAGCCTAGACTAGTGACCAACAGTCAGCTTCCTGTGTGGAAGCCCTTTTAGTCATTAATACTTTAAGAAAACTGATTTGTAAGAAGTAAAAGTGACAAGAAGTTATATATAGCTAAAAAATAAATATACATGGGAAAAATGGGAAATTAGAATAGAAAGACTGGAAGCAGAACAAAGGTTAAAAAATTAGAAGCATTTATGTTATAAATTAAGAAATGTTTACCATTATTTTTTAATACTATTTTTGATATATCATTCTATTTTTTCTATTGAGTGATTTAATTATTTACTTGCAATTTTGGCCTTTTTGGTCTTCCATAGAGACTTTATGTCTGTGCAGATGAGACCTACCCTAACAGGAGCTGTTATTCCCATGGCATTACTTAATGGTCATAAGAACTGTTTTGTGGGATTCGCATGATTGCTGATGCTCTTGCCAGCTTCACATGACTCCGTTATGATGAAGGTCAGTGGAGATTTCCCCCAGGATATATAATATTATTAGCTTAAGTGAAGGAGTTTGAAAATAATTTTGAATACTTGATTTAGATATTCTGAAGGGGAAAAAGTGATTGGATTATAGAAACCAAAAGACGGTACAAAAGCCAGACTGTTTTCGACCTACAGATTTAAAGGATATTATGTAAGTACAACAATATGCACTGATGATGATAAAATTAGACGCCTGAAAAGGTCGGCATTAATGCTCTTACAAACTGTTGACAGTGAAAAATTCGAGGATGTCTTGCAGCATTGACATAAAAACAGTAACTCTGCATGTGGTGCTTCTCACTGTAGCAAGAGAGGGGGCGAGGGGGAGGTGATCTTAGCTCCTGACAGTGAACTCATTGTGAAGCTGTAGCACACTGGGCCTGGGCCAGTGTCCATCACTGAGGGCTAATGCCTGTATTTAGGAGTGGCAATAAACTCACCTCAGAGACCCATGCTGCACACTGAGTCAAGCCATTACTGAAGTGTCACAGAGGGACAAAACCACAGTGGTGTAAGGAGGGAAATCCTTACACCACTGTAGCTGAATGGTCAAAGTAATAAAGACAAACCTACAAACTGTCTCATAGCAGGAGGAATTAAGATACAATACAATAATGCCTCTATTCTGTCTGTAAAGAAAAAAGAAGCTATAATGTTACTGATGATATGTTAGGCTCAGAAAGTATAATAAATAATTAACCAAGTCATTAACAACCAGTTAAAAGCTTTTTTTTTTAAGTAAATGAGCATCCACTGAACAATAAAATGGCAAACAATTTCTTCAGTATCACTGAATATTGATTTTGAAAATTTAGGTTTAAACACATTAATTATACATCTGAGTTACACAATTATTATTTCTGGAAGTGAAGGAAAAAAAAAACACCAGTGAACTGTGCATTCAGAGCATATGCTTACACAAAAAGGCCCTCAACACTCATACAGTTTTTTTTCCAATTACTTTGGTTGATCAAAGCTTTACTCACATAGGCGTTGGGTTATGTTGTGCTTTGAATTGTGCGATCCTGTAAAACCTTCCTGGCTGATAAGAATAGATGCTTTCAGACAAAACGGCTTTGGGCAAGTCCTCGAGCAACCGTGTACCTTCCTTTTTTGTTTTGATTTGCATCACTAATGGGACCTCTGAAGTCATGCATTAAGCACTTCATTTTCTCTGCACTGCTTCACTTGGATGCCTCGTAGCTAGAAGAGGGGACTTGTTCATGAAGATTTTTATATTTTGCTCTAAAGAGTCAAAATCGTGGACTGGTGACCTGGCCAAGGTGTACCCTGCCTCTGAAGTGTCAAAGTGGTTCTGGTGTGGTCCATTTGAAGTCGGAAGTCAGAAATTCCGAGTTCCCAGTCGGAATTTTCAACTGGAACAAGTCGGACTTCCAACTCGAAAATTCACAGCAGCCCCACCATCCCCTTCACAATCCAAGATGGCAGCAGTGCAAGTAAACAATAGTAAAACTTGTAATCTGTAAAGCCACTGCTGTGTATTTGTGACTCGCTAAATAGGCCATTTGAAGAGCATTGACCAGACTCAAACCATGAACATGTTGCAGCAGTGTTTTTAAGCACAAAAAAAAGCAAGCATTGTGCTGTATTCTTAGTGATGCATAAATGGCTCTACCTTGCGAAAGAGCAAAACTAATCCTGCTTTTCCTTGCTTTTCCGACTTTACTACTGGAATGCGCTCAGCTCGAGAGTGACGTCACCATAGACATATATACGTAGATGCCGCGTTGAGCTCTGAATCGTATGTCAACGTCGCCGCCATATTGGATGTGGCGAACAGAGACACAGAGATCATAGACATGTTGTGTATGTCTAAGATACAGATGCCTCACTCTGGTGCTGTGTGGAGTTGTTCGAACCCTTTTACAGTCAAAACCAGATCACATGCGATTACGTTTCACAGCTAAGACTGAACAATTGTTTTTTTATTGTATTTGGCCATTTTGAAAGCATTTTGAAAACAGAATTTCTGACGTAATGGATAATACTATCAAGTCCTGCGCATAGTACTATGTATTCCCGCAGTGAAACCAGCCTCCAAACAATGAAATAATCATAATATTAATAATAATTCATTTGATTTATAAAGCACTTCAAATTTGCAAAACAAAAGTTGGAAATAGCTCTCTTTTTGTTTTGCCTTTTTAACCATCAAATTTTATTGTATACAATAAAACAAGGGTCTACAATTTTAGTATACAGTTTCACTGCTAAAATAAAATGAAGTAGATCACTGCCTGTTGCAGTGTCTTATTTTGATTTGTAAACTTTGTTCATTTTTTTGTCTCAAAGATTGTTATTATTAGTACTTAAATTGATATAAATCACTGAATATAAAAACAATGTTTTTTATTCAGAAAACCTACAGATGTTATAGCTACATGTCAGTATCTGGTTATTATATACATTTATCATTACAGTAACAACGTTACAAACATTGCAACATTGTAGCTGTAAACATTCATAAAAACTTTAGAAAGACAATGGATGGATGGATGGACATACGTTGGTTTGGTGCCTGCCTGTACCCTAAACATACATAGAGTAGTTAACATTTATAATTACGAAAGAAAGATACATACATATGTTATTTTTGGTGCCTATCAGTTTCCCAATATATATTAGTGTGTGTGTGAAAGTGTGAATGAGAGGCATTAACTTAAAGAACTTTGTAGAAAGGCGCTTTCTGAAGTTCAGTCCATTTACTTGTATTAGTTTAAAGGGCAGATCTGCCACATCCAATACGGCGGACGCGATGACGTATGGCAGCAGCGGGCCAACCCGCTCAGTGAGGCATCTATGTATATATGTGTATGGTAAAACAGCCCTCAGCTCCCTTGTTCTGTGATGCAATAACACTTCTCTGATGATTTTTTGAGCTTCACTAGTTTCAGATCACACTAAGAAAAAAAACAAACCAAAAAAAACCATGTTGGAACAAATTAATTTTGTAAATTATGGTTGTTATTAGAGTTAGAAAAAAGGATGTTCCAGGGTATGCTCATTGGCTATCACAAGTCAGTCACATGTGGTTAGGCCATGAGCATGTGATGCACTTGGTTTTACAGTCAGATCCACTTCTGCCTTGTCATGTCCGGTTTCCAAGATGGTAACAGCAAACTCAGCTCACGTTTTCATAACAGGACTTCACTAACTAGTGGGTGACATCACAGTGGCAATGTTCATCTTTCATACCATCTATGGCTGAAAATTGGAAAAAGCCTCATGTTAAGACACAAGAAACCTATCTGTTTTTTGGGGGGGTTTCTTTGTTCCTTCCCCTTGTTGGTATGGCATTTGTTTCAGCAGTGTAGTGAAGGTAAAAGTGTGTGTATGTGCTAGAAGAGAGGTTCAGCAACCCTGGTTATTAGCAGGCATTAAACATCACAGCTTGCATGGCTAATTAGCAAAGTGCTCATGTTGCTGTTGCTAATTATTGGCCTAATTAAGATTTCATTACATATACAAATTAACAAGGTATTTCTCAGCTGATATTTCTCATCCTATATTTACACACACATTTTTAACAACAACAGAAAAGAATGGCTAAACAGGCGTGCAGTTAAACTGTGTACTTCACCTCAAACACTGACCAGCTACTACCAGTAGCTGGTAGCCTAGGTTAACTAGAGTGAAGAGTTAAGCGCTGTGTCTTGGTTAACATTCATACACCGAGCTGCTGCACTTTGACAGTCTCTTTCTTCATTATCCTATAATTCTTTTATTACCAAATTAATGAGAGTTCACCCCTATACCGAAGCATTACTGAAAGGCCATTCTTCTGTGGAGACTGAGTTTTTGTTAATCAAGCTGGGTTTTATTTTACTCTTTTTTTGGTTACATGAGGTTTTTTTGTTGCATGCTGTGCAAAGAAAAAGGAGGTGAAGAGATATAAATCTCTTCCACTAGAGGGCACTTCTGCATTAGATGAAATAGCATCTTGCAAACACTAACTTTAACTTGGAAACAAACACAACAGAAAGAAAATGTATTTAAATCTTTCAGGTATTAAAATGTTACCCGAGGAACTTTTGTTGAGGGGTAAACTATTGTATTGAATTACTGAGCAAGTTCCCCTTTGAAATCAAGGAATACAGACAAGAGATTCCAGTTCAATGAAGTGAGTTCATTTTTAATCAGATAAGATCCAAACTGAGTCTGCTTCAGACAGGACAACTTATATAATTCTCTGCTGAGTTACCGAAGAGTCTTATGCAAAGGAAAACTGTGCCATACAACATAAGTAGTGACTAAAGATACAGAATGAGGGTAACATAACTTAGCTTTTTCAGATTTTCCTTGAGGCTATGTTTGGAAAATCAAACTCAGAAAGAGAGAGAGAGATTACTCAGTTACAAAGGGAGAGATGATAAAGAAAACAAAACTACAGCTGTGACTATCATTGAATATAAACCAACATTAAATCTGTGTTAATATCACATTCTTAATCATATAACAATACCTTGACCTATCACCTGCCCCAGCAGGAAGATAGATTGACGAGGCACAAGACAAGAAACCCAAAGAGTTGTGCCTGTTAATATTTTATCCCACTCTGAATTGCTGCTAAGGGTAATGCACAGTTTTCTTTTGTTCAGTCATCACCTGTGATGTTGCATCACACGGCCTTTCTTATTTCCACTTGTAGAAGGGAGTCTTCATTATTTATCCAGGCTTGAGTGACTGGTGTATTTCAGTCCAATCTGTTCTTGCTTCCCTATCTCTCTGTGATTTACAGATAGCCACAGTTTTTGGACTTTTTCAATGGCTGAAAGAGCCAACAAAACGACGCCGAGTTGAAATTGTCTATTCCATCATAACACTTCCGGGGACACAATTCAAAAAATTTCATCAGCCAGGTCAGGATTTTTTAAAATGTATTTATTTGACTTTGTAAATACCATTTGGGTTGCTAATATGGTCAGAGTCACAATAAAACATACAGAGGACAATGAAAGCCACTGGGCTTTCATCGGGCATCTCTAGTCTGAGCACAGGCACTGATGGTCCACCTTAAACCGGTTATAATCTCTATAATCTCTAATGTGCGGGTAAGAAAATGCTTTGTCTACTAAATCACTTGTCAGCCTCATCCTCTCCAACAAATGGCTTTTTACCTTTTTACTACAACTAGACTCATCCATCCATCCATCTTCTTAGCCAGATTTAGGGTTGTGGGGATGCTGGAGCCAACACAGAGAGACAGACAACCATTCATACTCATATTCACACTTACAGCCAATTTAGAAACGCCGATTAACCTAACTTTGGACTGTGGGAGGAAGCTGGAGTACCCGGAGAGAACCCACGCGGCCACTGAGAGAACATGCAGACTCCACACAGAAAGGCCCCAGCCAGCCAGTGGATTCGAACCTGTGAGGCAACGGTACTAACCATTGCACCCCCATGCCGCTGCCCAACCAGACTCAGCTATTATTACTACAGCTCTCTGTTCTTTGGTTGCCTCAGCATATCTTAAAGCTTGCCTCCTTAAAAATGGGGTCATGTGAGCAAAGTAGCTTTCAAGATGATGAGGGTTGATGAATAAGAAACACACACATTTCTGTTACCCGGTCTATCTTCAAATGGGACTACGCGTAATGTCTCTGAGTCATGATGTCTGTGGTTCAGTGGTTCACACTCATCTAGTTAAAATGCTGACGTCTTTCTCTGTTGCTAAAGTCAATAAATATCATTATGCACTTCTAACTAAGCTCCCCCTACTAAGCTGGCTTTAGTGTCGTGGCAGTCACTGCTGTGTAGTTAAAACTCTCTCTCTGACTTTTCAATTAATCTTTAGAAAAAATCCATTTTGACTTTAAGAGCAACCGCTTGTACCCTCAGGCCAAGCAGCATCCTGGTCAGCCAAGCCCCATGGAAGAAGCTTTAAGTATAAAATGCTTAACTGCTTCAAACTTTCTGCATTTTACACAAAAATAAGCCCAAAACATTTCTAAAAATAAAGGCATGCAACTTCTGGCAGTTTTGTTTGATGTTTAATTTGCTGTTTCATTTACTTTTAAGTCATACAGTTTTCCTGTGGCACAGTGAGATTGTATAATAATGATAGCCTTTACACTTTTTTTCAAATATCCAAGTACACTCAGACACAAAAGTAATGCAGTTTTACTAATAAACTGCAAATGAGAGCTGGCATGCTAAAAGTTAGTTATATCTAACAAAATAACAATAGTTTTTTTAGTTTGAAATGTTTCTAAAACAATGCAGTTTAATCTTTGCTAGTCTGATATGTGACAATTAACATACACTGAGGCAGAGGGATTCTTGCTCATAGATGGCGTTAAACTTTGCATGGTGGCCATAGGGTTCAAACCTATTTGGTTTTAATATCATCTATCCCAAGTTGCCTTCTTCTTTCGGCTAGTCCCTTTAGGGATCGCCACAGTGGATCATCTGCCTCAATCTCACCCTATCCTCTTCTGTCACACCAACCCTCTGCATGTCCCCTCTCACTACATTTATGAATGTTCCCTGAGGTCTTCCTCTTTTCCTCCTGCCTGGCAGACTTTGTACCACTCATAGTACATTTTAAGTCCCTACTCTCACCTCCACACTCCTGCCTTTCCTTGTCTGTCGCTGCCTCCGAACACGCCTTCCCCCTCTGCTCTTCCTTTGTCTTCAACCAACAGTAGCACAGTTT
Organism: Ptychochromis oligacanthus; assembly: GCA_015103295.1. Classification (NCBI taxonomy): domain Eukaryota; kingdom Metazoa; phylum Chordata; class Actinopteri; order Cichliformes; family Cichlidae; genus Ptychochromis; species Ptychochromis oligacanthus. Next base: position 2,405 of record VVAS01110504.1, on the reverse strand, counting down.
CCACTGGCACCCTGCTGACCAACAGCACCAGAGGCAGTCATTAACCCAGGTCCCGATCAATCCAAAATGGAAATCTTACTGATGATCTGCAAGTTTGATTTGGCAAAGATTTTACACTGGATGCCCTTCCTGACACAACCCTCCCCATTTAGGAGTAAAATAAACCCCATGGTTGGGTTTAATATCTGTCCTAAGTGATTTGGAATAAATATGGAGGTATCTACAACAGGAGTCCTTCAAGTAGCCAAACAGATAAAAATAAACATCAAGCTCACATTTCTTTGCTTAGTGACCCTTTTTATTACCACACAAGTCTACCATAAAGACAAATGAGCTGAAATCAGCTGGCTTTAAGATCACATTCTGAAATTCAATGGCTTTACATTTCAACAGTTTTAAATGAGCTAAACGATTATTATCCAGAAGCAGACAAAGTTGTCATATCCCTTGAAGACTCTGCTTTTAGGGAAGAAAAAGCCTGGAAGTTCTTCTAACGAGCCTGAAATGGAGCTGAGGAGGTAATTGTGTGTGAAAAGGGCAATGTACTGAAGAACATAAGAGGCTATAAAATAAGGAGGAACCCATTACAGCCAAACTAAGATATTTCAACTGGAAAACAGTTTAAAGTAAGCAGGCGGAGTTTCAGCTGGAATGGTACAGCTGATTACCTGGGGTTAATGACCAACAGGGGCCTATTATAGAGAGCATATGATAGAGAAGTGGCTGAGTGATTTTTGGAAAAACTAACTTTCATTCTTCACTGTTTGTTCTTGCTTTACGACACCATAAGAAAAGCTGAGGGAAGGTTCTTGAGAGAGATGCAGTTCTTTGTCAAAAGTTGTTACAAAACAGACATTAACATGAATTTAATAAAGAGAAAAGAGTTTTAGATTTATATCTGCAATGTAGGATTTTTTCTTTACTCCAAAGCAGATAATTAAACTGTTTATTAGAGTGCTTAAAAGTTAGAAAGGAGGATGCATCTCTAATAGAAAGAAACATGTTCACTACCCATTTGCCGAAAGTAATTCTCAGAAATCACCAAGTGTACAGTGAACAGTGCAAGTTGAGGAAATTGCAGACAGAAAAATAATGAAAAATACGTTTATAACAATGCAGCTCTACTTACAATGAATAGTACAAATTGGGGACAAATACAGTGGTACAGTTGTCTGTGTTTGCACAAAACGCTCTGCACCCTGAACAACCTTATACAATTTATTGATGGAGAAAATGGAACATGGCAAGCCAGCAATTCTGGTATTTTCCTATCGGATATTGAAAATACTGGAGAAACAAACCAGAGATTTAAAAAGAAATTTAATAGATTTAAGGTTTACACTTGAATGTTTTCTCTAAATACCCCAATGGGAATATTTTTGTGTAACTGCTACACCTGTGGGTACATAGAAATTACAATTATGAGTTCAAATCTTTTTCTGTTTCCTACCATCAGTTACTAGATATTTTTGCAGATTAATTATTTAAATCTTCCTGCCTTAAGGCTAATTGTAATTTACATGTAGAAACACAGACATCTTCTCTCTGCTCAGCAGGGTTAGATTCACAGCTGCCCTCCAGCCTCCAGAAAGACTCAAAGACTCCAGCAGTGCTGGTACCTGCGATCAGGAGCAAGTGTCAACAGAAACACATAGTATAATAATTAAAGAACATTTTTTTTTAGCTAAATTTATTATGTTAATGCCTAAAACATGATCTGAAACATGAATGTTTCTTTACACAGTGGGAATTAAGAGCACTTGACACAAACTGTCCCATTATGAGACCCAACAGATTATTTACATTACTACCTTCCTGATTCTGTCAGCACTAAGATTTCTCTAAGGGTTACATTTGCATACAAACACACATTTTTCTCAAAGTCACAATCTCTAGCAACATAAAACACCTGACACACACACACACACACACACACTTTTACTTTTTTACTTTTACTTTTAATTCTCAATATGTATGTATCATCTGGATGATCTGTTGACATCTTTCAAATCATAACTTTCAGTTTTCAATAAATACTTGGCCAAAATTCATTTGCAAACCCATTACATATATCACAGCCTATTAAAAACTCTTGAATTGTGTACTTTTTAGTATTTCAGGATTGCAGCCTACATGTGATGTGTTTTTTTTTTAACCACTGCTCTAATCCAATGCTTTACCAACAACTAAAACAGGTAAAAAATCTGATCCTAATCCCAAATTTTACACCTACCTGAAGTATTTAAATTACTGCAGGCCAGCACACTGTTTGTTTGTTTTGAGGCAGTGATCTTCATACAGAGAAACAGGAGCACATATTCACGAGTAGTTACGCATGCAGAGAGCGCTGAGGGGCAGCTCTGGCTTCAGGCACCTGAAAGCATAGCCACCTTGGCACTGGTGTC
>VVAS01110503.1:0-10467 GCA_015103295.1 Ptychochromis oligacanthus | reverse complement strand
CAGCATACACACAAATGTGCAAGGGAATTAACCAAAGCTCTCCCCGTCTAAAGTGCATGAGTCCCTGCATGCACACTTAACTTAACCGGTGTGTGAAGGAAAGTGCTCTGAGAGAACACAATTGCGAAACTCTAACAAAAAGGAACTAAGAGCCAAAATTAAAGGTTCACCTAACTCATTATAAGTTAGTTTACGAGGCGGGTGTCTCTCTCTCCTAGAATGCCTCAAATCTACTGCCTCTGGTCCTGGATTTGGTTCAGCAGCATTAAGGCTCTCTTGATCCATTTCAGCAAGTTCTGCCTGTTCAGGGATTTCAATAACAACATAATCTGAACCTTGATCAGATGGAATGGGACATGTTGTTACCTCATTACTCTCTAGGTTTAATGAAGGTTCAGGTTGAGAACAATGTCTTGAAGATGTGACCTTTTTTGTGGCTCTGCACTGGGTAGGTTAGAACGTACCTCACCAGTGGACAACTGAGGTGTAATAACCTGCCTTTCTGTCTGGACAAAACGGCCTCTGATTATTATTTCTGGAACTACAAAATTTGGGTACACTTCATCGTCATCACTGTACATCTCATCTTCCTGACCATCAGGGTTATCAGAAACTTGTACTTCCCTCTCAGTTCGGTTTCTCATTCTCTTACTTTTAGAAGTCTTGTGAGATTTGTGTCCTGCCATCTCCTCCACATGTAAGAACTCACATGGTAGGAGGAGATCCCTGTGTAATGTGCGTTCTGGCCCGTCTACTGACTCAGGTTTTACTATATAGGCGGGACTATCATTGATTCTTTTAACTACAACATGGACTTCCTGTTCCCATCTGGCTGAGATTTTGTGTTTACCTCTGATGCTCATGTTCCTAACCAAAACTCTGTCTCCTACACAAAGCTCTGCTACTCTAACCTTCTTATTGAACCTAGTTTTGTTTCTTTCGCCGGCCCTCTGGGAGTTTTTTGCAGCTAGCGCGTAGCTTTCTTCCAGGTGTCGGCGAAGGTTTTTTGCATGCTCTGAGTGGGACTTATAATTAGCATTTTCAGGCTGGATACCCAAGACCAGATCAATGGGTAGTCAAGGTTGTCTGCCAAACATTAGTTCATAAGAGAGAGAAACAGATCGTGTCATTTCTCATGCAATTATACGCATGAACCAGAGGTTTGACAAAGTCCCTCCAAAGGTATTTGTCTTTCTCTTCCAGAGTACCTAACATATCAAGGAGTGGCCGGTTAAACCGTTCCGGTTCTCAACTTCTGATCTTTAGTCGGCACTGCCACAGCAAATTTCGTGAAGTGGTCAGTGATAACTAATATGTTTCGGGTGTCTCTATTGTCTGGCTCAAGTGACAAACAGTCCATGCACACAAGTTCAAGCGGGTAGGTTGTTATAATATTTTTAAGAGGTGCTGCCTTTTGGGGCATTGCTTTCTTCCTGAAACAGCGTGGACACTGTCTGCACTTCTCTTCTACAGACTTTGCCATCCTTGGCCAGTAGAATCTGGCACAGGCAAAATGTAATGCTCGTTCAAAACCAAGATGACCAATTTCATCATGCACTCCATGTAACGCTTTCTCTCTGAACTGTTCAGGTAGGACTAACTGCCACACAGTGTTGTTTCTATCCGTCCACTTCCTGTATAGTACTCCATCTCTCAGTTCAAGCCTTCTCCACTCCTTGAGAAAGAGCCTGACGTCAGGAGGTTCCAAGTTTGTCTTTCGGAACCTGGGTTTCTGAGCTTTTCCAATGAAAGTGATGACATGTGAGATGACTGGGTCATCCCTTTGAGCTTTGTACCAGTCAGAGCTTGTCATAGATGGTAATGTGTCTTCTCCAAATATGTCTCCAACTGTTGAGGGGTCAACAGCAAGAGACTCTGCAACCAAAGGCTGTTCTAGGCCTGAACAGTACTCAGTTTTTGACACAACAAGATGGCGCTGACATAAGGTAGATACCACCTCATGACTCATCTCACTGCTTACCTCTAGGAGACGCTTTTTCATCTCCTCAACTCTCTCCCTTTCTTTAATGAAAGCCTCATCTTCAGAAGGAGGAGCTTGTGGTCGTCGGGACAGCCCGTCTGCATCGCGGTTGGCGTGACCGGCTCTGTACTTAATGGTGAACTGGTAAATAGACAGAGCAGCTAACCAGCGATGACCAGCAGCATCTAACTTTGCAGATGTTAGCACATATGTGAGGGGATTGTTATCCGTCACAATGGTGAGGTTAGAGCCATAAAGATAGCCATTAAACTTTTCACAAACCGCCCACTTTAAAGCTAAAAACTCAAGCTTGTTAGTGGGGTAGTTTCTCTCACTTTTGGAAAGTCCTGTGCTTGCATAAGCCACAGCTCTCAGCTTCCCGTCCTGCTCTTGGTAGAGTGCCTCACCCAAACCTTCATGACTGGCATCAGTGTGCAAGACATATGGTAACCGTGGATCGGGAAAAGCAAGGACAGGCGCAGATGTCAGTTTCTCAATGAGAGTCTTGAACGCATTTTCACATTCAGGTGTCCACTCCTCTCCAAAAGGTAAGTTAATGTTTGATGGAGGTCTGGAATGTTCTCTGAGGTACACTTTACCTCTTTCTTTGGGCGGGTAATAACCGGCAGTAAGACCGTTTAAAGGCTTTGCAATCTTTGAATATCCATCAACTAACCTCCAGTAATAACCGGCAAAGCCTAAAAAACATTTGAGTTCTCTCCTGCTTGAAGGACGAGTCCATGTTTTCAAAGCAGAGATCTTATCAGGATCTGTGTGAACCCCTTGGGCATCAACCACATGACCAAGGTACTTCACTGAGGGCCTAAAAAAATGACACTTTCCTGGGGACAACTTCAACCCAAAGTCCTTCAACCGGTTCAACACCCTCATGAGCCTCACCTCATGTTCCTCCAGGGTGTCTGAAAAGACAATCAGATCATCCAGGAACACAAGTACTTCACTCAAGTTCAAATCTCCAACACACTTCTCCATCAGGCGTTGAAATGTACTTGGAGCATTTGTAACACCCTGGGGCATGCGATTAAACTCATAGAACGCCAGAGGACACACAAAAGCAGTTTTGGGTTTATCTTCCTCAGCCATCTCAACCTGGTAATAACCAGATTTGAGGTCCATGACGGAGAACCATTTGGCACCACTAAGGGCCGTGAAGGTCTCCTCAATGATTGGGAGGGCATAAGCATCTCTAATAGTTTGTGCATTTAACTTCCTGTAGTCAACACACAACCTAATCGAACCATCCCTTTTACGCACAACAACTATCGGAGATGCGTAGGGGCTCTCTGACACCCTAATAATCCCTGCATCAAGCAGTTCTTTGAGGTGTTGCTTGACAGCTTCTCTGTCACTTGGATGGATGGGCCTTGGCCACTCTTTGAAAGGTGTGTCATCATTAAGCCGGATGTGGTGCTTTACCGCAGTGGTGTGATTATAAGACAGGTCATCAACTGCAAACACTTCTGGAATGGATTTGAGCTTGGTGACAAGCGCTCCTTCCATTCTTCTGGCATGGGTGAATCGTCAAGATTAAACTTGAGTTTTTCACCATCACACTTGTCATTACGAGAAGCATTCAGATCAGATGCCAGGGAGGCAATGTGATGGGCTGCACATACCTGAGCAACCGTACTTCTTGATTGTAATATGACACTGTGACTACTCAAGTTCCGCAGAACAACTGGAACCTTGCTCTTAGCTTTGTATGGAATGTCCATCAAAGCAGTTTCAATGAACAAACCACCAGGTAACTTGTGATGTTCATGTGGTTCAAGGACAAAACTTAGGTTGGGGGTGTTCTTTCTCAGCCTCACATCGCCCATGACACAGCATTTCTGGTTGGCTGGGATGGTGACTGGCACTTTCCCATGTAACCTTACTGGGCATGTGTAGCAATCACCCACTTGTGTGTGGGCCAAGTGCTGGAGAACCAGCGCTACATCTCTGAAGCACAGTCTGTGAATGAAACCTGGACCGTCACGTTCAAGTAGCTTATCATGAAGCCTTAACAGTACATTAGTACCGATTAAAAGGGGTGTCCTGCTGTTGAAATGGCACTCGGACACAACAAGAGCCAAAACAACCAACTCCTCTTCTTTGCTTGTAATGCTTTGAGGAAAAGTGATACGGGTTTCAATATAACCAAGGTAGGGGACATGCTGTCCACCTGCTCCCTCAATTTCAAGCAATGCCTGAATTGGCTGAATGGGGAGTTCTGAAAGGTTATTTTTGTGGAATGATTCTGAGATCGTAGTGACTTGTGAACCACTATCCATGATGGATTCACATTGTACATCTTCAACAAAAACAGAAGCTGCACAATGAGGACCTATGAGACCGGGTGGCAAGCAAGATTGAGAGTCAACATCTTGAACCATTGTCTGGGTCTTTTTTCTATCTTGAACACTGGTATTTTGGTCAAATGAGTTGGAACTGACGTTGGTCTCAGCTCCTGGGTGTCCCACAACAGGAGCTGCTACAAGTTTAAAGCGAAAGGCTCAGTTACCTGTTGGGCTTGGAACCTCTCTTGCTTTTCTTTTAGCTCAGTGTTTTTCTGACGAACTAGTGTTTGGTTAGGTTCATTTGGGCAGCAAGCAGCAATATGGTTATCTTCACCACATCTGAAACAGAACCACGCTTTTGGCATAAAAGGAACTTTAATAGGTTTCCTCAGACCACTACTTCTTGCCCTTGTTCGTTCTTTACCATTACTGTCATTCTCTTCAGGACGGGTTTGGTTTTGAGTGAGCTCTCTCAGCTGCTTAGACAACTCATCAATCTTGTTCTCAAGTTTAACAGTTTCTTCTTGTTCCTGTTTTAGCACTGCACTGTGCTCACTGTCAAAGGGAGGGGTTTTGGATTTTCGGCTCAGTTTCTCTACTTGCTGCGCAAGCTCATTCACTCTCTTTTCAAGTTTAGATGTCTCACTCTGCTTTATACTTGGTGTTGGAACAGGCTTATCATAGGAGGGTATGTCAAAGATGGAGTGGGCATGTACAGCTGCTTTTGTAGCGCCAAGATGTTTTTTCATCCTGTCTAGCTTAGCAGATCTACGATCTTCCTCTGTTCTCAACATGAGGAGTAGTTCTGGGAATGTTGGTGGACTGTTCTTTTTGTTCTCTAGCTGGAGAGCTATGATGAGGCTCTGGTCCCAACAGCCTCTAATGAACTGTTTGAGTAAGTGCTCGTTTAAGGTTTGAACAGAGGCTCCCCCTCTTCAAATAGCTCTAGTGAGGAGGCTATGGAGTCTATTAAAAAATGCTGAGGGTTTTTCCCCATTGTTCTGATTGGAGCTGAGGAATGCTGCAAATAGCTCTTCTCCATCCTCTACAACACCAAAAGCAGAATCAAGGTGACTGATATAAACATTGGGTTGTGAGCTCACACCAAGTAGCTTAACAACATCTGCAGCTGGACTGAGCAAACTTTCAAGTATTTTCCTAACCTTTTGTGCATCATTAAAGGAAGAATCACTAAGAAGGAGATCTACTTGAATGCGCCATGTCTCATAATCTACTTCACCAGTGGGCCTAGGAGTGCGCCCAGAAAAGGTGCATAGTCTAGTTTGTGTTGACCAAGTGCTTTTTGACTCATTTCTTATAACATGCTCGACAATAAATTTCTGGATCTGCGGTGGGTTGACGAGACTATGATCAATATTAACAGGATTCACCACAGGGCTAGCAGGTGCACTGTGGATTTGGGTGTGGTCAGCAGCTTCACCATGATCACTAGTTACAATGTCGTGGAAAGATATCTCACGATTCTGAGCTATGGGTAGCTGTGTATCAGAGGCCTTGGTGTTATGTTGGGCTTCTTGGACCTCACTCTGAATAACACTCAAAAACCCTACTTTACCACTACCTCCAACAGCCTTCAGTTCTTCTAAGTATCTACGAGCCAACTCCTTGCCTACCTCTTCCTGAGCAACATCTCGAATGGTTCTAACAGACCAAACGACAGCAGGATCATTAGGGCTCAGCAAGTCACCTAAGATCTGGGGGTTGACCTTGGAAATGGCTTGTTCAGACAAATATTCTATCAGGACTCTGCCCTCTGGCTGGTTTGGCTCATCAGGAATTCGAACTATCTGAGATACTTTACCATTAGCTGAAAAAACATTTGTAATGTCTTCATCTTTATAAATCTCTTCAATGCCAGTCACATAAAGTGAGCATTGACCATCTACATCAAAGCGGTTCAAAGATCCATGTTCTACTCAACGGGATTGGAAAAATCTAAAAAGGTGGTTGTTGTGGGCTGGAAAATCACGGTGCTACTATTTACCAATCTCCTGGCTGGTTCGCCACTTTGTAACGCATCTGTACTTAGACCAATGCTTTAACGCTTGGAAATCAGAACTGCTGACCTTGGGCAGTTCACTAAGTATCTATGTTATCAAACTCACTACAATGCTCAGGCCCAAAACCATGCAGTTTCATTGGCAAAAGGTTACAAAGAATTCAAATATGTCCCAAATCTCCGTATCTCATCAGAAATTAGACTCACAAAGGAGATTTGGCAGTAGCTGCTCCACCGTGAGAGCTTTAGACCTCCAGCTCACAATGAACACCACACTCACTTAAGAACAGAAAACACATTTATTAGGAATATACATGGCATCAGTGTATTATTTTCCATCCCTGAGTTATCAGTTTCGTTAGATCAGTTCTTTGTACTCCTTTCCGGTTTGTAAATTGTCCTTTAAGTAGTCTGGAGAACAACAGAATTTACAACCATAACTCTTCCATTTAGTGTCCTTCCACTTGAGTGATTTTTTTTAATATATATAAAAAAAGTACCTTTCAAGATTCTTTTCCAAAAGACGAAGTACCTGAGAGAGGTTCTGTCCAAAAAAAAATACCTGAGCTCAGAGGAAATTAAAGTCCAACGTTGGGGCCCTTAGATTTACTCCTAACGCTCCCATGGAATGGCGTAGCACCCAGCAAGCAGAAGCATCCAGCAAGCAGAAGCATCCACCTGCAGCGACTACCATCCACCGGGCAGAATGGCTCAACGAAGTCATCAGATGAGGATCATCTCAGAGGAACAGGATACCAAAACCCAAAACAAAAACAAAAAAACCAGCCTACACACAAATGTGCAAGGGAATTAACCAAAGCTTGTTCATATGGAAATGTAAACAGAAAACATAGCTGTTGTTTAACTTTTTTCTCTGGCATAAATACATTAACTCTGCAATTGGCTCTACACACTCTACATACATTTAGCTTCCTTCCTTAGAAATAAACATCACAGCAGTTGATTTAACATCTCACTGCACCATAACAGGGCATATAGCAATAAAATTAACATGCATCGAAAGCTAACTCACCAGAGGAGTTCATGTAATGGCGAATGCCCGTTGGACTCAGCTCAACTTCAAAGCCAAGTGACTTCTCACTCTGACAACACATTATACTTGTCAGTTTCAAGTATGAACATTTATGTAAACTTATCTACAACAACTCATCTTAAACATACCAAAGTTCCAGCATGCGGAGGACACGAGAGCAGCGTGCACCTCATCAGCGACAAGAGGGAAAACATGAAGAAAATTGTAGAGCTGCCGCTACGCACCCCGCACTCCAACTTTTCTGTGGCGCGTTCAGTGACCGTGAAACAATCGTAAATCTCATACTCCAGCAACTAACCTGGGTTACACTAGGAAGTGTTCTGAAAAGAGACAAAGACACGAAAAAGTAAAGATATCAAGCCAGAGGGATAGAGGTGTAAACCTCTCTGATAAAGGAGGTTTAAACCTCATTGAGAGTCGATGTGCGGCCCCTCGGAGTGACTCAGGGTGTGACTCATTTCAGCTGGCATTGCCTCCACCTTATACACACACACACATGCACTTTTTTATATACCCGCAGGCCTTGCGTATGTTACATGTCCCCCGTGCTTAGTGTTCTGCGTGACTCCCACCTGTTACAGTTGATGCATAAGCTCTGCTTCATGCTGCTGTAATAGTACTTGTGATCGTCTTATGAATCAGCTTATGACAAGATATGAATACGGTCTGAGCTGCTGAGCCTTCCTACGAGCATGACTGAGAAGACAGATGCTGTTAAACTTGGCAAGGTGTGTGTGTTTATGTGTGATCCTTTTAACCACACTCTCAAGAGATTAGTGTAAGGGTGGTTGGATGACTCACTGGTCAATGACTTTGGAGGAGAAGGAGGAAGAACACAGCCAAGTCTTCCACATGGTGTGTGTTTGTCATTCCGCCCATCCCTCACTGCAGCTCATGCTCCGATCTCAGGTTGGCACACAAATATTACACTTTAATATCTGTATCTGGGCTTTAGAACAGCACAGATACAGATATTAAATTAAGGCAGGAAGACCTTGTGGTTGTGATTGCATACATGCGTGTAGCATGCTGTGGTGGTGGTAGCTTTTAATGGTTGCCTGCATCTTGACAGCAATAGCAGACAGCTGGTCTTGGAACATGACCCCGGCACCGCATCGAGCTGTTAGGCCATGCGTACGCTGCTTAACGAGCCATGAGCGATCGCTATGATCTTGCCACAAATAATTCATGAGGAGCCCTGTAGAGGAGCTATGGAGCTAAAAGCGAGAGGGAAGAAAAAAGGCATCAAGGAATCAGGAGTACCCCCAGCCTAAGTGGAGCAAGGGCCGGGGAGGGGAGGGGACGAAGAGAGACAGACAAAGATGGATCCATCTGACAAATGTTCCTGGAAAAAGAAAGGAAATCCCCCCCTATTACCTACAGCGCTGACAAGTATGTTTGTGCGTGCATCTATCCTTATTTGTGTGTTTGTGTGCTTGTTTCTCAGAAGACATTCGTGTTACTACATCTGAAAAGGCACAGTGGGAGTGTTAACAGCGTGCATCACAATTGCAGGGTGTGTGAGATTCTTGGGAGGGAATGTGCTATGTGTGTGTGTGTGTGTGTGTGTGTCTGTGTTGGAGACGTGATGAAGTGAGCTTGGATTTTTCTGACAGCCCTGAAACCCAAAGTGTTTAACTGTACAAGTTTTTTGCTGAATCTAAGGCAATATGAACTAACAAAGTTTATTATCAGAAAGGAAAAGAGCAGACGTGTGTAAATGACAGCTCTCGTTTACTTTTATGTACTTATATATGTGAGCTGAAGCAGTTTAAAATAAATTAAAGGCTAGAATATTGTCATTTAGTTTTATTTTAGTTTTTTTTATCTAATTCTTGTAGGTTTTTTTTTTCCATTTCTTTGTTTTCTGTACATCCTGTCTCTCTTTTTGTTTTTAAGTGTCCAGTCTTCATTTTTGTATTCATTTATTTTATTTTGGTAATCACTTTCTTTGTACATCTTTGGTTGTTTTTTTCCTTGTTTCCCCAACCCTCAGAGTATCTGCTTAAAGTAATTATTTCCACCTGTGCCTCATCGCCTGCCAACTATTCTCCTTGAGCTTTTCTTTGTTTTGTTTTGTTTTTTTTTACCTTTGCATGAATCATTCTTTTTGACATGTCTTGTTGGACTCAGATTTTCATGGATTTTCTAATCTCCTTGTATTAACTCTTGCAATCATTGTCATGATTGTTTGGAACTGATTGTTTCATGTAATCTCTGCTTGGTCCTTTTTCATGAACAGCAATCATAGCACATTTAAAATACATGCCTATCCATCCATCCATCCATCCATCCATCCATATTCTGCCGCTTATCTGGGTCTAGGTCACTGGGGCTGCAGTCTAAGAAGAGATACCCAGAACCCCCTCTCTCTGGCCACCTCCTCCAGCTCTTCCTGGGGTACACTGAGGGTCCGGTCCGGGGCCTCCTCCCAGTAGGACATCCCCAAAACACCTCACCTAGGAGGCACCTGGGAGGGATCCTAATAAGATGCCTGAATTACCTCCACAGGCTGCTTTCAATGTATTACTACAAACCATCTACTAGTAGCCCACCACTAGTAGGCTTGTGGTAGACTGTAAGGGGCTTGTAGTAGGCTTGTGGTAATACAAACCTACTACTAGTAATATATCACACCAGAGTGTCTGTGCCTTGCTATATACATCTATGACCATGACGGTATATTTTAAACTATGTCTGGGGCATGGATCTATTGTTATAGAGCATTGTTGTCTTCTTGGTTACTCCACCAATATAGAGATTTATAACAATAGTTATAAAAAAACACCATTAAAGTTCAGTTTTGTTCAAATACTTTTTCCTCAAGCTCCACTATCATGTTTAATTAAGCTGCTTCTCAGGGTTAGGGATTTTAACCTCCAAATTATTTTCTAGTATGTTCATCCTTCCATTCATCCATACATTGAATTTGGGGTCACGGTTGGGCCTCCCCCAGCCCAGCCACCCATAGGGCGAGAGGCGGGGCACACCCTGGACAGGTCGCCAATCCATCGCAGGGCTAACACAGAGAGACAGACAACCATTCACACTCACATTCACACCTATAGCCAATTTAGAATCACCAATCAATCTAACAATCAATCTTTTATAT